>UYYF01004555.1:29231-58017 GCA_900618365.1 Thelazia callipaeda
TAATTATTCAAAAATTTAAATTGCATCTAAAAGAATCACACAGATCAGCTGATGATCACATAAGAGTGATGACAAACTGTATGCATTCTAAAATAACACAGTTATTGAGAGAAAATAATTTGCATAAATATTTTTGCATGCAGCAAAATGTAATGAAGCGAAGGGCACCTCTAATTATCGTTACTCAATCGTCGCAACAAAACTTTCCAAGCAAAGTTACTTCTGAACTCACATTCGATAATTGCAATGGTTTTCGCGTGATAAAATGCAATGATGAGGAGAGCAGCGACGTGGAAGGTTTCATTTCTGTCTTATACTGAAATTTTAATTTTAAGATTAATTTAAAAACTTTAAGTCAAGTGACAATGGTCGCAGTGATGATCGCAGCGTGGTATAGTGATGTTTGCCAAATAACTTTCAGCGTTAAAGTAAAGATTAATTTTAAAATTTAAAAAATAGAATGGATGCTTGTTTCACGCTTCACTGCGTACTATACAAAAACTTAATTGTTAATCGAAATTTTTAGAAATCAAAAATTTCTATATTCGGGGGTTTTTCATGGAATCTAGAAGTAAACTTAAAATACAGGAAGTTGAGTAACCCAATATTATATTTGTTATATTTGCATTATTGCTTTCTAAATTCAAATTGAACTCAATTATTAAAAACTCTATTATTGGTGATGCGAAGTTTCCACAACTTTTAAAATGTAAAATTTTTAAATTTCTAAAAAAACCTAAGCAAACTTTTTATTCCATAATATTTTAGTATAATATTTGGTGTAGATTAATTCTGAATAAATGTGCCTAAAATATGTAGGTTCCACAAGATCTTGTCAAGTGCAACTTTCTTAGCATACCGAATGGACATGTTTACTTTTACAGAAGAAATGCAAGCAGGCGATTATGACTATGATGTGACGGTATCGGAAGTAATTAAATTACCTTTAGAAGGTAACAAAAAATTGGACAGAAAACCAAAAGGTCAATTTTCAATGTATTAGAATTAAATGAAATGATAGAATGGTTCTGACTAATAAGAGCAATCATTAAGAAAGTAATATGAGTTTAATTCATTTAATCTTATTTCACATTTCTCTTATCAAACTTGAAATTTTATGGACCTGTACTAGTAAATCAAGGAAATAAATGCGTAGCGAATGAATAAATGATATTAATTTTTGTCCTTTGACTTAATACGTAAGTGAATTTTTGCAAGAAAGACATCTATTCAGTATTTGCTTTGTTTGATAAAAGCTTTTGCCAAATTTAATTTGGATAAAATTTTTGCAACGAGTCAAATACCGAATGCTTTAATAGTCAGCAATAATCAGTGCTAAAATGCACCGTTAAGGAAGTTATGCCACATTATTGTTTTAGCTCTGCTTCAAATCTTAAATTTATCAAGAAGCAATCAAATTTGTGCAACTCAATTAATATAATAAAACAGGATAAATAAAAATATCTGAATAAATATTCAAGGTGATTTGTACTCAACAATGACAACCTTAGAAAAGCAGTGTGAACGTTCCACTTCTCCTATTCCCTTCGACGAAAGTGATTTTGACGTAGAACTCATTGTCAGAATGCCATCAAGGTAACATTCTCAATAAATTTAAGAATAATTTTATGGAATTTTAAGCATAAATTTACTTCGAAGCAATAATAGTTTATCAAGTTTTTCGAAATTGAAATTTAATAAGAACATTTTTGTTCATTTCAAAAGATCGATTTAAAATCACAAACTGCAATCAGTTATAGGAACGAATGGTAAAATTTATGCAATTTATCTGCTAAATTCTATTAAATTATTTTATTTAAATAAATAATTTTATGGGATGCAGCAGTGCAGAAGAACTACTAAAAATATATTGTTTGCAGAAATGATGATAGCCGTGGACGGGTAGTTTCTGAAACGATGGCCATACCAGCTCCAATATTCACCACGTCTGTGAGCTATGATGGCATGGATTATTGGGACTCTGCACAAGAGGAATCGGTTCCGTCATTATCGGATTATGAAGATATTGAAAATTATGATACATATGGTAGGAGCAATCGTTGACTTTCTTCCTTTAGTAATGTATTTAAATGCAAAAATGAATTTCGCTTTTTCAAGAAAATTTATAGTTTTGAGTTCAGCAATTCATACCGCCAATTTATTTTTATTTCTATTTTTATAAAATGCTTCAAATATATTAAGGAATTCAACTATGCAATTTCAATGGATTAAAATTTGAATTTTTGCAGAATGTGAATCAAGAACTAGAAGTGCTTTAGAAGTTGAAGATTATCGTCCATCATCTTCAAGCTTAGGCGTTTACTTCAGTCCAGCATCATTTTCAAGTGATGATGATGTAAGTAACAAAGATCTAACAAGTAAAAACAATTTAGATTTGAAAATAAAATTATTTAAACTATATCAATGAGCCTTTTTATTTCTTAAAATAATGATAATTCACGATTAGTACGATGGTTCACAGTATCGAGACAGCGTTGAAGTTGGGTGCACTTTGAAGCTTGTCCAGAAGGCAGCATTAAGAGATACAAATGAGGAGGACTCATCAAGTGAATACTATGAATCTGAGGTTTGTTAAATGATTCAAAAGATTTGCTAAATGATTTGAAATGAAAAAAGTGGGAAATTTGAAAAGATGAAATGAAAGAAGTAAAAACAATATAGAGATGAAAAGAGACATATCTCGCAAAAAAGTTACAAATTTCAGTACGAAGATGAAATGTACAGCGAACTTGGAGAAGATGAGGAATACAGTGACGTAGTGGAAGATGATTTTGGATGTGACGATGACGAAGCATTAGATAATGTAATAAATAACTGGCGTGTACCTGGAAGTGACTTAGATGAAGGAAGTCGAGAGAATGCTAGTAAAGTAAGCACAGTCTCCTCCTTCCTCCTGACGCCTTTTAGAATTAACTCAGAGTTAATACCTTTCTTAGACCGATTTGAAATCATACTTCTAACGCTCTGAATGAAAGCCGATTGAGCCTACCTTACAATAACTTTCATTTAATATCAAAATTAGTCATAATTCTAATGTAAGTATTCTATAAAACCAAAATATTGTATATTTTGGTAAAAATAAAAGATTACAAGATAAATGTGCTTAAGAAAAAACTGTAATTTTACTCAAAATCACAAATGCTTGCAATTAATAAATGTCTTAATTATTAATTGTATAAAAAAATACCATTTTTAAGGTTTCATTATTGTCAATACCGCAAGTGAGGATTGCCTCAGTGCTAGAAGAAGAATTTGAAGTTGATGAAACATGCAATGAAACTGTCGAAGAAACAGTTAAAAAGATTTTCAGATATTTCTAACAGTATTTTCAAGAAGTTTCAATCATCTAAATTATAATACAATCTTTAGGAGCAATTTGCGCATAGACTAACTTTTAATGAAAAAATAAGACCAAATTCACAATTGGCTGAATAGTAAATTTTAATTCAGATCATATTAAAATGATTATCTGACGCTCTGAAAGTATTATTTAGTGAAACTTATTTATCATATAAGTTTTGTAAGTATTTCTATACAACCAAAAAATTGTATATTTTGATCAAAATGAAGAATCACAAGATAAATCGTTCTTCAAAGTTGCAAAGTAATTGATAAAAAAGTTTAATTGTATCTAAAATTAATTATTTATTTGTTGTTCTTCATTATTTAGTCATTTGTACAAGAATATTTGTTGAAAATAACTCCATGTTCAATTTAGGAGGATCTGAACAGAATTGAAGAAAGTCTTAAAGAAGTTGAAAATGAAGTAGGAGAAGAATTAGCAGAAAAATATCGAGAAGTAACTTACACGAAAGAAATGGATTTGGATCACAATGCCGAGCAAGCATCAAAACTTGTTGTAAATATCTGCCAATTTTTTAATGCAAAAATTAGTGCTAAACATGCTTTCAAAAAACTTATTTTGCTAAAATTTAAATCTCAAAGAATCACAAGAAAAATTGTAACTCTATCTAAGTTGCATCACTTTTAAAACTGCCACTCAAATTATTAGTTTCACTGCTTTCAAGCTTATCTTTAATACTGAATATGAGCAGTGTAAAAAGCTCAACTAATAATGAAAACTAAGAACTGAGCTTTTAATTAAATGCTGAAGTTTTAAATTTTAAAAGAGTGAAAGTTTTTGAGATTTATTTTCATAATTATTGAAAATGACGATTTTGAAATGTAAATAGATCGAAATAACCGAAGATGCTGCCAAAGAAGGTATAACTGAGGGAGCAACAAAAACAGCTGCTCGGAAGACAGTACGACAACACGTGGTACCCACAGTTGATAAGGTTGATGTGGTTCAGGCTCACGAGCTATCAGAGCAGAAGCCAGAAGAAGTTGAAGCGACTCTGAAAGAGCACGATGAAAGAACAGTAAGCCCAACCTAATTTTGTCTAGTTTTTCAAACTGAAAAATCTTTGCTTAGTTTAAATACCTGATATACAGGAAGAAAAGCAAATTGAAGTAATTCCAACTTATGTGAAGCCAACTACTACGAATTACTTCGTTGATAGCGCCAGACCTTTTACTGAACGTAGGCCAAGCAGTGATTGGGCCAAGAAGGCAGTTGTTCAACCTGCCAAATTTCAAACAGCTAAAGTTGAGAAGACACAAGTTTGTCTTAATGATGTGTAAGTCTTAAATTCGCCCATTAACTCTCAAATTTTGTGAGACTTACAGTTCTGATGCAATTCATTATTTTCAGTTAGTCTAGTTCAAATTTAATTTCAGAACTATTAATTTTTCCCTCGAAAGTAATTAAAGTTTTATTCATGTACAGAAATCAATGTTTCATACAATTTATAGGACACCATCAAAGCAAGGGAGAGCTTCAGACGACGATATCAGCTTTGTAACTGCTCCATCTCCTACACAAATTTCAAGGCCAACATCTGCCCTCTCAGCAACTTCATCAACTTCAAGTCATAAAGTGTGTGCGAGAGACATCTGCCAACTACTTAAAATATTTTTGTGTAACCTGTTATTTCGAAATCAGATCAGAATTGAGTTAAATTTGAATTGAAAGTTGTTCAAAAAATTTTTTTTGAGGAATGGACGTTTTCAGGATGATAAATCAGCGATTCGAAAGTCAATTTTAAACATGCCAGAAGCTGAAGCCAGAAAAGCGCAAGCACTAGAAGAAGTAATAAGTTTGTAATCAAGAACTTGTATTCAAAAGAATATGATTACAGATTTAAAAATTATGATTACTGTAAGCTAAACGAAAAAGAATGATATGTAAAGCAAATATCAAATTTTGTCATTTAATAATTGTGACAAAGCAAGTAAACATTACTGATATAATAAAAATAATCTTAGTCACTTTTGTTAGAAAGCAAAGATTGAATTTGAATTTAAATTAAATTAAGGAGTATGCAAAAGAACTCAAATTACTTTTTTCAAAAATTGCAAAGTAATAAGTTAACACAGCTCACATCATTCATCTCCATGCCTGTAGGCGTGGGTGAATATTGAGGAAAACTTATCTCTGAAAGCATAGAATTTACTAGATACTTTTCCAGAAAGTACTAAAATTAAAATTTCAATTCTCAGCTATTATTCTACGATGACAGCAAAACATTTGAGTTGTACTCTCAGAAATTATTGGTTGTATTCTAGGAGCAATTAAAGCAAAACTAATTAGTTCTATTCCAGGCGCAATTAAAGCAAGACTCGAGAAAGCATGGCATTGTTAGCACGCTAAGTGATAAATTCAAATCATCTGAGATTCAAACCAAAATATACAAGTCAGTTCTTTTCCTTTCTTAAATTAACAGACAAAACTGGTTTACATAGTTACCTCTGAGTTACCTGCTTTCTTCTCATCTGTTTTCTGTATGCAATTAATTAATTTTGATAAGAGTTAACATAGTATAAACCATTAAAGTTATAAGCGGTCACCGATGTTAACTACTCAAAATGATGAAGTCAGGCACAAACGTACGTATACTCCAATTGCTGTACCAGTAATAGATGACAGTTTTGATAAACAGGTAATACTACAAGACACATAACAACATTTCATGAAAAATTGTATTAAATAACGGTAAAGGTTTAGGTTCAGATTGTTAATTTTAATAATTTAAAATCAAAAAATTAGAAAGAATAACAATAATAATTTTTAAATGCAAAGCTGAAATTAACACTTGATAATTAATTTTTAAAATGAATTAGATGAAAGCAATTCGTGAACAAATGCAAATTGGAAATACTTCACTGAGATCGCAATTTAATGACCTCAAACGAGGGATTGCGATGGTCACCGATGACGCAAGACGCTCAACTCTCGAACAGAAACACAAACAACTTTTAAAAGAAGCAAATCAGACATTTGGGTCCATTTCAATTTCAAAACCTTTTATAGCAGCAATTTTATAAAATTCCCATTTGCAAAAATAGTAAAAATTAGCATTTTTTTGTTATGAGAGTTTTTTTAATTAAAAACTATCTAAAATTGTGGAATCTCTTTCACCTATGAACTTTTTAGAACAATTGAAACTAATTTGAAAAACTGGAAAGAAAATCGTATCGATGAAAATCAAAAAGAAGGAAAGCATTTACGTAGAAGTAAAATTCAACCCGTAACAGTGCCTTCCTTTGCGGTAGTTATTAGCTACTATCTCAAAAAATAAATTAAAATTTACGAATAGTTTTTATTGCAGTTGTAGCTTGCGGTATTTGAAATTTGTTGAGATCGGAGTTCATAAATTCAGGAAACTAAGTTTAGAACAGAAGTAAACTGTATGAATTATTTAATAAACAACATTCCTTGTAGATAGAAGCACAACCTGGGCTAAGTAAAGCTGCTGGATGTTCAGTACATTCACAGGAAAGTACTGCACCACTTTGTGCTAATGAATCTTTAAATTCAGGTAACAAATGTTTGTACAAATCTATTGTCTTGCAACTTACTGATTTAACTTTTAATTCTCTAAAATAAAGAAGTGAATAATTGCATGAATTCAGATGGATTGCAAGAATCTGACTCAGTTAAACAGAATAATTATTACCCAATTACAACTATAATGCCACTGCATCATAAACATTAACAATTCAGAATTTATTTTTAAAACAGAAGTCAAAAAAGAGCAAATAATTGCGCCAACTTCGGCCTCTAAAGTTGAAACAAAAGAAAAACGGTTAATCAAATCAACAGACTTGGAAAAATCTAAAAAGGTCTGTACATTTTTTGAATAAAATTCAATTTAAATGTGAAAGTGCTTAAGTATAATTAGTTTGAGCAAGTAAGATGTGAACGAACTGATTAACACCAAAGAAGATAATTTTGGTGTGATTCAAACAAAAAATAATAGTAAGTCAAATTAGAATATATTTTGCTCAGCAGATTATTTTATCATTTTTAACATGAAATTGATCGAACTCAAGGTTAGATACATTTATAGCAAGTTTTTATTAAAGAAAGCTATCATTGAATCTGATTTCGATTAAGGTGCTGGAAAATGGTGAAAGTCGAGAAGTGCGTAGGTATAGTGCCAGAAATAAAACTCAGGAATTGATGAACTTTGCAAAGAACAAGCAGAAAGATGGAGAAAAGGCTAGTTCTAAAAGCAGTGAATCAAACTTTTTGACTTCTGTAAAATTTGGAAAATACCACATATTACTATAATTCACTGCTGCCTGCAGTTTATTTTTTCATTTTACTCCGCGAATTTAACGATATTATTATTATTATTTATTTATTATTATTATTTATTATTATTATCAGTAGTAGTAATAATACTACTAGTAACTTTTTCCGTTCATTTGGCAATTCCACTTTTGTACTCATCATTATACCCTTATTCATTGTTGAAATCATTATCCGATTAACTTGGTTTTTAAAAAAATGACAAATTCTAGACTGCAGTTCATCGACCGAAATGTGTTCATCGGCGTAATCGTTACATACGAAGGCCATTTGATATTGATGACTTGTTAGGTTATAATAAAGAAAACAGCTTTGAACAAGTATGGTCCACTGCTATCGTTGATATTGTTGTTTTTTGTATGATATTTTTGAAGCTTTTGCCAAAAATAATAAGCAACTGAGCGGTGTTTAGAGCTTTGAGAACTTTTCAGGGCTAATTTTCCCAGAAAGTCACTTGCATTGTTAGTACAGTAAAGATTGACAATCACGAAATTTTGAAAGTGAAATGAAAAAAGAATCTGACATAACTGAATAGAAAACTGTTCTCTGAGTTGGAGCAGCAGAAAGTTGAGATGCTTAATTAATGGAAATCTGGATATTTGATTAGAAGGTTACAGCAAAGATTGTTGACTTTTCAGAGCAAATTCTTTTCATAATTGCCAAAATTGAAATTGCAGTTTGAAATGATTTTCGCATCATCGACATGTAACAATGGATCATTGAAGGCTGGCAATAAGGACAAAACTGAAGTGCGACGGAGGAAAAATAAAAAAGTTTGGATAAGTGAACTGCAGGTTAGTTTCATTCGGGCTCACACGTTGATTATACAGGCGTTTACCGGTTGAAAATCACTTTCTAGAATAATTTTCATGAAGTTTTAATCTTTTCTAGAACTTTTAAAGTGGTACTCAACTTAAAAACTCTAATTTCATACAGCGACTACAGCTAGAAATTTTTTCAAAAAGCAAACTTGAAGTTTAAAAAATGCCAACTGCGGAATATTGGCAATGCATAGTTCTGTAACAAGCGATTTTTTAATAGCGATAACTGTTTGCAAGACTTAATATTGAATATTTCAGGATATTGACAAAATTTACAAGACATCTGAATTACGCGATATAATCAATTCCGTGCAAGTCTGAACGTGAACAAAAATGAAACATCTTTGCTCAGTATGAAATGCCATTATTTTATGTTTGTGTACGTCTCTGTATGTGATTGTTTCTCACGTTCAGAAATGTTATTATTCTTGTTTATCATTATTATTATTTATGATCGTTTAATAATATTATTATTATTCTTATTTTAATCATTATTATTACTATTATTATTTATTATTAATATTATTATTATTATTATCATCAATGAATATATTTTCAAACTCCAGATGAAATAAAAACTTCCAAGGCAGTGTTTTTTAAATTCATTTTTATCCAAAAAATCTTCAATTTGTAAGCCAAATCCTACAGCGATTATTTTAATAAGTGAAAGGAAAAGTGTCTGTTTTCGTCCACAAAACTGAGAATCATTTATTAACTGCAAAGTGTTACCTAATTTTTTGTGAAAAAATAAAAACATTAGTACAAAAGATTTCAGTCTTCAATAATGCTGCATTTTCAACACACATAAATTTAACAGTTTCTGATTCTGCAAAAAGTATTCAGTTCGATGATTGGAAGTGAAAGCACATAAAATAACTATATAATCTGATTACTTTTTACTTTCCCTGCAAATCTTTCTAACGAACTTTCAACCCTTGCTGCTAATTAAGACAATATAGTTATCCACTTCGATACAAAATACAAGACAGATATTCAATTTACATCCTTTAATAATAATAACTACAATAATAATTATTATTAATAATTAATTTAAAACATAAATGGAAATTTCCCACTTTAGTGTTGCTTTTGAGCTTAAGCATCTGCTTCTGCATGTCATCAAGACGTTTTCTGAGCTGATGAAATGAACACTGAGTACCTTGCAGACGAACTATATTCACTGACTGAAGTATGTAAGTAAGCTGCGTGTGGTTATTCACGATATCAGCGGGAAGTTTGAAAGTTAACTTTTATTGCATATGTCGAGGAACTTTATACTGGGAAGTGTGTCAAATGTTTGTTTCAAGAATTTCTAGAAATTAGGAGGGACTTTTGCTGTCTGCTTTGAGTGTGAAAATGAAGTATAAATAAGTTGAAGAATGACGTGGGAAGGAAGGATAAATAGTTATGCTGGTTGTTCCTCTCGTTGTTCTGCAAGAGTTTTAGTTCAAATTAATTTGTTCTCTTTGATCTAGTTCTAACTTTTTTTCAGTTCATGATAATATATCGTATTTCCTGTTAGATAAAGTTAATCTATTCTGGCATGCTAGTAAATTGATTTGCAATTTAACTTCTGGGCAAGAAAGTTTTATCAATGAGCAAACGCGCAATTCATCCATCACCGTCCTTGACAAAAACGAAACGAATCAAGTTTGTTTTTTCCATTTTTAGCCAAATTTTGTTATGAAATTTAACTTGAAATCGCTTATAATGGTATACAAAATCTTATCATAGAATAAATGTGTTTCTCCAAATCTTCTCTATATATTAATGAGATAAATGTAGTATTTGTTGTAGGAACTATGTACAGATCAAAAATAATTAACGGATGAAAACTTGGCATTCCATTCGTCACTCAACTAATATTTATAAATTTTTGTGACGTAATCATATTTACACTTCTTACTTAACAGTTGTTCTATATTTATTCTGATATCGAAGTTATTGGATTGCTAAGATTTGAAAGTCGACTGTACTATACAGTCTAATACTATCTGCTTTTTCTTTACATAGTTCACAAGTCATTTTTCAGGCCAACTGAAAAAGAACCATCGGTATTTGTGACTCAGCTTGCATCACTGGTCTCATCATGTAATGGCTCGACGAAAAGTGAAAGTGATCAACTAGAAACAAGTTGTTTTTAAACAAACATTCTTAAGTTTTCAGTAAACAACAAAAATATTTTGACAAAGTTTACGGTAAATGATAAGTAATTCATGAAATAAGACATTTCTTTTGAATTTTTTCTCAAATTGCCTTAATATTTCATTTACAGTAGTTTGAAATAAATTCATCGCGTTTGATGTAAATTTTATTTTCAATTTAGAGCGTAATTGGGCTCGTCCACCAGTTGCAATTGATGTACGTATGAATGAACAAGATATAGACTTCCAAGTTGTAGACGTTGATCATTATATAAGTAAGTTGAATTACTTTGATATGAAGCTATAATCTCGAATTCCACCAGAAACTCTTACCTCCTGTCACGAATTATCAATTGAAAACATTTTCAAAATTAATGTACGATAGTTCAGAAATTAAGTAACCAAAACAAGTCAAAATAGCTACGGAAGCCTCTATATGAAATCACTGAGCGTGTATTTACATGATTGTTTCAGATAATAAAGATGATGTCGTGATTCGTTTATTCGGAGTCACTGCTAATCAAAATTCAATTTGTTTACAAATTTATGGGTTTCTCCCATATTTCTATGTATTATTGGAAACCCCATTTGACCTAAAACATGTTGAAACTGGCAAGAAATATTTGAATGATGTCATTAAGGTTAGTTACTTAAGGTTGAAAACATATTATATTATAGTTTCAGTAAGTTTCGATTTTCACCACCTGTAAAAAAAATGAATCCATTGTTACTCGTTTGCTGCAACTTTTCAGCACTGTGAATTTCAGTCTCAAATTTCGCCTAATTTGGGTATTTCCAAGAGCCTTGAAAAACTAGTGATGGATCTCGAAATTGTACAAGGTGCTAGCATATACGGATACTGTGAAAATCTGAAGCAAAAATTCCTCAAAGTATATGTTCGTTCACCGAAAATTCTCACTCTTTGTAAGTGTGAACTTCATTAATAAAAAGTGATTTATGATTAGGCAGAGTTATAGTTTATGCGGCCTTACAGGTCGGCGAATATTTGCCAATGGAATTGATTTAACAGGAAGTGGAAAAGCTGTGTCATTGGCATGTTTCGAAACCAATATTGACTTTGAAATTAGATTTATGACAGAC
The DNA here is from genome assembly GCA_900618365.1 of Thelazia callipaeda. Taxonomy (NCBI): domain Eukaryota; kingdom Metazoa; phylum Nematoda; class Chromadorea; order Rhabditida; family Thelaziidae; genus Thelazia; species Thelazia callipaeda. Next base: position 40,976 of record UYYF01004555.1, read on the forward strand.
CATAATTTGGTTGGTTGTGCGTGGGTTACACTGCCATCGAAAAAATATCAAATTTTGCCGGTAGAAAGAATGATTAGTCGTTGTCAATTTGAGGTATATTTATTTTAACCGAAAATTGAATTTTTAGTAATTGTAAGATATGCGCGTTGTTTTAATGAAATCTTTTCAGCTTTCAGAGTCTTGATGTATTTTTTTTATATTACTGTACAAGGTATACTTTCTATTCACTGTCATTGAACAGTTGATACAGTTTTTTTAGCCCAACAAAAATTCCTACCACAATATTTTTTGATTTGCTTAGTTATCTTTAACAATAGATCTATGTATGTCTATCATACAAATATGCAGAGGCTCATAAAGTAAATTATTTTAAGTGTTCAATATATTATACTGATATCATTGTTCATGCTCCTGAATCATCTCCAAAATGGTCGTCAATAGCACCTTTACGCATCCTCTCCTTTGATATCGAGTGCACAAATCGACAGGGTTATTATTAATTCATGAATTTGGCCCTATTATCATTATTTCAAGCCTATCATGATGTTTAAGACTTACTATTCAATGACTCCATACTTGTAATCTCACAGACTAATCTATTTCTTCTTACTTTCTATTTCGATATTTTTTCAAGGAATATTTCCGGAATCGCACACTGATGCTGTTATACAAATAGCAAATATGGTCAAAATTGAAGGCGAGAATGAACCGTTCATACGGAACTGTTTTGTGATTGGCGAGACTGCACCAGTTATTGGCAGCGAAATTATTGTTTCTAAGTCTGAAGAAGAATTACTCGTTGTAAGAATACTTGTGCAAAAATAAAGTTCTAGAGAATTGTTGATTCATTTGTTATTCAAGGTTTTTTTTTTTCGACATATTCAATGCTAACTTTTTTCAGAAATGGGCTGAATTTATTCGTATTGTTGATCCAGATCTCATTACTGGTTATAATATTCAAAATTTTGACTTCCCTTACATTGTTGAACGTGCTCGAGCACTGAAGGTCTTTTCTTAAATTTCTTACTTAACTAGCTAAAGTGTTTCAATGCTGTCAATTCCTAATTTCATTAATTTAGATTGAGAATCAAGCAACGAGTTTGGGACGTATTCCTAGTTCACTTTCAAAAGTTCGAGAAATGCCTATATCAAGCAAACAAATGGGCAGCAGAACAAATAAAATAACGAATGTTGAGGGACGAGTTGTTTTCGATGTTTTCCAAGTCAGTTTATGTCTATCTAATCTGAATTACTTTAGCGTGCTATCTAGCATTTAATAATTATGACTGTATCAACCTTTTTGTTCAGTATGTCTCACTAGGGTGTTTATCAAGTTGAAGTAGGACTTTTATTCATAATTGAAACAAAGTTGAAAGTGAGTAGCTGTTAGTTTATCAAGGATTAAGCAGTTCCATTGGGGAAAACGGGAAATTAAGAGGGCAGCGCAAGGCCGGCTTAGCTCAGTGGTGAGAGCGTCTGTCTTGTAAACAGAAGGTCGCAGGTTCGATCCCTGCATTCGGCAACTGTTGAGTGCTTCTTTTGTCATACAAATCGTTCTTATCGAGCATTGCAGATCGTTTTACGGGATTATAAGTTAAGGAACTACTCACTCAACAGTGTCAGTTACCACTTTTTGTGTGAACAGAAGGAGGATGTGGACTATTCGATGATTGCTGACCTACAGGTAAAAATTGTTCAGAGTTTTAAATAGGCTCGATACTAATTTACCGTTTTTGTGAATAGTTACGACATACTTGCAATTTAATATCTGTCCTATTTTCGTTCGAAAAATTTTCAGGCACTTGTTTATAGGTGTTAGAAGGGAAAAATGTTTATGATATTTTCTTTGTGACTCATTTACAGTTGATTATTTTCAAGTCTTTTTTTTCTAGAATGGAAATGCCTTTACTCGCCGTAGATTAGCTGTCTATTGCATGAAAGATGCTTATCTGCCCTTGAAGCTTCTGCAGAAATTAATGTCTGTCATAAATTATATTGAAATGGCACGCGTTACTGGTGTCCCACTTGATTATCTGCTTTCTAGAGGTCAGCAGATCAAAGTATTGTCACAAATTCTGCGCAAGGTATGTATTTACCAAAAAAAAATCTGAAAATTCGTGTCCTGAAATTTCACGTGCCTTGCCATTTACTCAGAAATTATTACGGAATAGTCATTTAGTGTTTTTAGTTATTTAGGCTAAATCAATGCATTTGTTTCTGCCAGTTATTGATGCCGTACAAGCGGAGGAAACTTATGAGGGAGCGACGGTAATTGATCCCATTCGCGGTTTTTATAATGTACCGATCACAACACTTGATTTCGCATCTTTGTATCCATCCATTATGATTGCTCATAATTTGTGTTATACCACTTTAATTCAAGGTTCAAGTACCAAATACAAGTAAGTTTGAAAGCATGAAGTGGATTACTATGCAAAAAGTATTTTTTTATCAAACTCATGCAATAAAAAGCACATATAAACTTTCAGTCTGTCTGAATCAGATATCGAAATTACTCCTTCAAATAATAGTTTTGTAAAACCGAGCGTCCGTCGTGGATTATTACCTCAGGTTTTGGAGCATCTCTTAAATGCAAGAAAGCAGGCGAAAAATGATTTGAAGAATGAGAAAGATCCATTCCGGTAAAAGAATATATTATGCAATGTTTTCTATCGAACTTTATAACTAGTACGTAATCTGCGATTCTTCTTTGCGTAAATTAAGCTTGTAACATTTAAACTTTTTTTTCTTCAAAAAGAAAGAGTTTAACTTTTACTTTTGTCAACAAATTGCCGGCTCAAAAACATGTGTATAATATTTTCTGTAAATGAAGCAAAGTTAATTTTCACTATAGAAGTGTGCTTTTCTAGTTGTATGGTGTTAAATGGTCGGCAGCTTGCATTGAAGTTATCTGCAAATTCAGTCTACGGTTTTACTGGTGCTTCAGTTGGGAAGTTACCGTGCTTAGAAATCTCACAATCTGTAACAGCATATGGTCGTCAAATGATTGATTTGACAAAAACTGCAGTTGAAGACGTGTACAAGGAAGGTTATTTGGATGGAAAGTGCCCGTGTGATGCTCAGGTAGACATGACTTTGTGTTACTATTTTTTCAGTGTTTGTTTTAAAAATAAATGTGGTCATGCTATTTATTAAATGGTAATGCTGTGTTTAAAGGAGTGAAAGTTTTCGGAACACATTATTACTTGACTAGTTGTTAAATTAAGTGTTTAATAAACATAACACATTTCAGTGATTGTTATATTTATTATATTTGATGTAAATATCTGGATTGTGATGTAGGTTTTAGGTTATATACGGTGACACTGACTCAGTAATGGTCAGATTTGGAGTAAAAGATATAAAAACAGCAATGGAACTTGGCTTACATGCTGCCACAGAAATTAGCAAAAAATTCATACCTCCCATTAAATTAGAATTTGAAAAGGTACTGTTTTTTTTCTTTCATTTTTATTAATGTTTGATAAACAGATTGTGGAAGTTTATCTTTGTACATGATTTATCTTGCTCATCAGATTTTATTTTTTTGTATCCACTTGGGTCATAAAAAAACCAGTAAGAAAGCTTAAACAGACAACAATCAAATTTGGAAAATTATAATTTTTAGGTTTATTCACCATTCCTTTTAATAAATAAGAAACGGTATGCTGGTTTATATTTCACACGTCCTGAAAAGTATGACAAAATTGATTGCAAGGGACTAGAAACAGTTCGACGTGATAACTGCCCACTGGTATCAAAAGTCTTAAGCTCGTGCTTGGAAAAAATGTTGATTGATGGTGATGCTACGAGTGCTTTGGAGCATGCTAAAAAGGTGATCAGTCTCGGAAACCAGAAACTGCCGTATTTTTGTAAACTGAAGAAGTGCTTTTTTTCCTTTATAAAAAATTTACTTACAACATCAGTTTTTTGTACTTAGTATTTTAATACAGGTCATATCTGATCTACTTTGCAACCGGATTGATATCTCAGAACTTATAATCACGAAAGAGCTTACTCGAGCGAGTAATGTAAGTTGTTTGGTGAATAATTTTTATTATTTCTCTATGGCGATGTATTTTGTGTGTGGTCATTCTTTTCTCCTTGTAAAATTTTATCATTCATTTTAGGCGTATGCTGCTAAGCAAGCACATGTAATTTTAGCAGAAAAAATGCGTGAACGTGATCCTGGATCTGCACCTCGGTTAGGTGATCGTGTGCCTTATGTTATTGTTGCCAAAGGTCAAAAGGTAAATTTTCAGTTGTGTAACTTGTCAAAATAGATTTTTTAATGTTTTGGGTTAACCTAAATTACAGTATTTTGTATCTCTCAAAGTTCATCAACTTTCAGGTTCCAGCGTATGAAAAAGCTGAAGATCCGATATACGTTCTACAAAACAGCATTCCTATCGACACTACTTATTATTTAGAAAATCAACTGGCTAAGCCATTGGCTCGTATTTTCGAACCAATTTTGGGCGATAAAGCGGAATCTTTTCTGATAAGTAATATTTTATTTAGTCACAAATTTTTCTCAGTTATCATTGCTGATGTTTATGCCGTTTTTCAGCGGGTACCCATACATTAGTAAGGACGGTAGTACAATCTAAAAAGTCCGGCTTGTCGCAGTTTTTCCAGAAAACAGAACGATGTCTTTCTTGCAAAAGTAGTTTGCCAAAAGGTGTACGTGATGCTACTTGTGCTCATTGTAAACCGGATGAAGGAAAAGTTTATATTACACACGTAAGTCATTTTGTAAGATAATTATGATTTATTGCCCAAGATCAGTGTCAATCATAGGTATTATCAGACTGTATGACGAGATATAAGTTAAGAAATAATACTTTTTCATTTATTGCTGTAGTCAGTTGTCTTTGTACTTGGCATACTGCGTTTGCAGTTAACGTTGATGAATACGATTGAAAATCGCTTTGCAAGATTGTGGACCGAATGTCAGAACTGTGCAGGAACTACGAATGAGGAAATTCTTTGCTCTGCGTCAGTTTCTCATCATAGTTTTAAGTGGAAATTGTATAAAAATGAAAATACTGACTTCTCATTTTTATTTTCAACTGGCACTTTCTCGAAATGATTTTCCATGTAACTTGTCAGTAACATTTCGTTTTCGACTGAATTCAAAGTGTGGGATTTGGTTATAGCAATGTGTAATAGGAGGTGGTTTTTCTGATCAAAAAACGTTCACTAAGTAATTTTAATGCAACCCATTTGTAAGAGATATTAATTTGCGCATTGTTTTTGTAAGACGTGTACTTTTCAGGAGAGATTGCCCGATATTTTATATGCGAGAGAAAGTACGGTATGATCTCGCCGAACAGATGCAGTCTCTACAGCGATTTTACCTCTCAACTTGGTGATTTGCATGATTGAAATTGTAGTACTTTTTTTGTAATGAAGGCAGTTCTTTATTGTTTTTTGCGGATCCGAGTAGCTGTCATGTTTGATAAAAATTTCTATGAAATCGGCAGAAAATAGATTTGTACTGCAGATTTATCCACTTTAGTTTCACAAGAACGACTCTTGTTAGGATGTTACTGTTCGCTACTAACTGGCTAAATTAAAGCATAAGTGAATAGTTTTTAACACTGCTGATAAGGTAGTAGAAGATGAAAAGGATGCCAATGGATGTACGAAAATATGATAGTATATGTATAGGTAGCAGTGTGCATTTTCAGTGGGGTTGAGATGATTTAATGATTGCGGTGTTGGTGTAGGCTTTTGCGTTTGCTCAGCTAAATTGATTGGTTTACCAAACTTTTCTCGATGTGCATACTTCGGTGCAGGTTAACGATAACACTTCCTCGACTCTTTCTCGTTCCGATGACGATGTAGAAAACATCACAGATATCCTTTGTTGGGCTACTCTACGTCAAAAAAGATAGAGATAAGCATTGCATAGGAAAGTCTGCCGCATCGAACGGATTACATGTAATATGAGCCAGCTGTGCTAGAGCTCCACCTCGTTTGCTTGAACAATTTATCGATCTGAAAGCTATCATCCTACATAGATCAGAAAGTATCCAGAGATATTTATTTCGCCTCGCGAGACTTGTAATAAATTTTGTCTGAAAAGATTTGAAAAACTTCCTTGCTATGAACTACTGATTCTTAGCACCAATTGGTATCTAAATAATTAACGAGTATACTACTATTTAATGCGCTTTATGTTTTGTCATAAATTTATAAATTTTTATTTCACGAGCAGTAGCTCCTAATTCCGTAATCTATCAAAATGATGCACTGTTTTTTGCAGAACAAAACTTAAATATCATTAAGTAATTTTATTTCTGAATAAATATGAATATTATTCTTCTTCTTTTATGTATTCAAGAAATACTTTTTAATTTCAATACTGCTAGGATGGTCCATTGCTGTTTCAAAATAGTTATTTTAATCTATTCATAAGCATCATAATGCTATAATCATTTTATTTCGCTTCACCTTAGCAAGCGTGATATTCTGTTAAAAGTAAGGAATTTGAACAAATGCACGACTTTATCTGTTCAGTGATTTATATCAAATTACCACTTCCGAATATGAGTTTTCCAGCAATGAGTGTCGAATATGAAGTTCCTCCAAGCACAATTCCAGAATGCATTTATAAATGTGCAGAAATGAACGCAACTGCAGCTGTATTTGATGCAGAGAAAGCCATTTATACGTATGCAAACATCATCAAAGAAGTAGTTTCTTATTTACTCCCAAAAGTTAAAAGTTTATTTGCGATATCAAATTTAAGGCTGAAAATGTTATCTTTCAGATGGAAACATTAGCTGCGGGTCTGCTGTCAACGGGTCTTAGATCACAAGATCGCGTACTGATTTGTGGATCAAATACAGCTCATTTCTTCATCTCTACCTTGGCTTGTGCTAGAGCTGATTTAATATTTTCGCTTCTCAATCCAAATCTTGCAAATGCTGAGCAGCTCAAATATGCTCTCATTAAGGTTATGTGGTCCAAAATTCATAGTAACTTCTGCTAACTAAAATTAAATAAAATCATAAAAATTGACAGATTTGAGTTTCAAATTCTGAACAACAGTTTTTGAGCAATTATAAAGTCTTTTAACGAATGTTTTAAGCTTTTTTCGATGTTATTTAGTCCTTCAGAAACAAAATTGTATGAATCCAACTAAGTACTGCAATTTCGATTTTTTTAAAATTACCAAACACGAAATGTTTTGAATTTAAATAGGTCTATCGCTGGAAATAATCTTTTCTTATATAATTAAATTTTAGGATTTAATTTTTTTTAAAATAATTATGTTTCAAATTACAGGGAGAATTTCGAGCTATAATCTGTTTTCCAGCCAATCGCGAAGTTGAATTTCTTAATAATTTGCTGAGTGAAATATCTCCAGAACTATTGCGTTCAGTCAAAGGTCGCTTGTATAGTAAAGCAATACCAAAGTTGACGCACGTAATTATGGCAGAAGAAGACCACAGACATGCGTAAGACTACTGCATTCTCACTTAAATATGACACAAATTCACTATTCGCAATTTTTTTATTCAAAATTTTAAATATGATAAATTTGGAAATTTGTTGTCTCCTATGCTTATGTTTATCACATAACATTATTAAAGAAGGGATGAATTCATTCTCAAAGTTATAGTGGCACTTTTACGTTATCAGAAGTGTACGGACGAAGTAATCGTGAGAAAATCGACAAATTACCAGATTTCACGCAATGGAGTCCGCACAAAATTGCAGCGTTACAGTTTACTTCCGTATGTCAGAGATTCTTTTAAGCTAATTACATCCTTTAAGAAATTAATTTGCTGAAATTCCCGTCAGTCTTTTGTGGTTAAGGATATTTTATCATTATTTTATCATTAAAATTGTTCAAACTTCAAAATCTCAGCTTTTTCTGCAATTATTACCGAAATATCCTGAGAAAGAAGTGAAGAATGAATTTTCTCTTCCTTTTTGCCTCTAATTCAACTTGCTAATATTATTTGCCCATCCTATCTTATGCTAACTTAAAAATTAGATTCTCAGCCGACAGCTCCGCAATTTTTGATGAAAATCACAATTTTTGATCTTATTTTCTCTAAATGCAATGCCTTCACACAATTGTGCATATAAAATCAGCTAGCATCACTTTGAATTTGCCCAATTTACATTTTGATTTCCAAAAATCAAATTTACTTTTTCTTTCAAAAAACGAATTAGTTATTTTGACTAATTAAGAAATTGTCCAAATAAAGATTTTGATTTTTTAGTTTTAATATTATTTGGATCTCGACTTGACAGCTTTCCACGCTTTCTCTTCTCTCCTTTAAAACTCAGTCCATGCAAATTTGGCATCTATTTAAACAGTCATTCAATTTGATTTTTCAATAACTTCAGTTTCCGATTGGAATTTTATTATTATTTCATAAATCTTTAATGAGAATAATGACTGGTGGTCTTTCTTGATTGTTAACTGACTATATTTCTGGAAATATGACAAAATTTGTTTCTACCTTGAATAATTTAATTATTTTTAGGTGGTTATAAATAATTAATTAAAGTTTGAAATTTTGCCTAAACTTGGAAGTTGCGATGTAAATAAATGAATTTGTTTTTTAAAAGAAGTGCTAAGTATTCATCTTTTAGGGTATTTCTGCTCCAGCAAAATTAGTCGCTCTGACTCATTACCAGTTAATAAATAGCTGTCGAGCTGTTAGTCAGGCGACCGGTTGCAATAATAATGTTTGTGGTTTTATTTTTGTATTTTAATTTTTTCAGAAAAGTCTTTGAGTGAAACTTTGAATGAAACTTTGAATAACACAGCGTATTCAAATGATATTTTGATGTTAAGTGATTTCGTGGAGAGTTTTTCCAATATTTATCACTAAAATGTTTCAACAAAAATAAATAAACATTGAATTCTTCCTTTATTTTCATCCACCATATCACAGTTTCACAGTCATAGCATATTGCTAAGGAAACTACTGCTTTCTATATCGTTTCTGTCATGTTCTAGTCTGATGCACCACTAGTTTCACTAGAATTGATCTATCTTAGAAGCAGAAAGTGTTCTGTTTCTAAGATTCTAGTGAAAGATAGACCAATTCTAGATGGATCAAAGGTATAAATATAAGCATATTGTCTTATCTATTTATACCTTTTTCCAAATTTTATTCACAATATGCTTCATCCATTCATTTATTACTTTGCAGAGCTGCATATGTTGTGCATTACCACTCTTCAAGATTCCGATATTTGCTTTTGTTGGATTATTACCATTTATCAGTCATACAAGAGTGATATATCCATCACCTTCACCAATACCAAAATTTCTTTTCGATTCTGTCAAAAAATATCAGTAAATTTTTCGTTAAAACAGTGATAACTAAGTAGTAATTATGCAATGCTGCTCAATTAAGTGTTGTGTTTCTGAAATCAATCCCAAAAATTTGCATAGTGTATCATTTATTTGCGATAATTAAGGTGTACGCACTTGGTGTCAAATGCGGTTGCATTGGGTTTAATCCTTCGAATAGCTCAAACTCAAAATATACGTCTACCATCAATCGAAAGCGTAATTCTCCTCGGAGAACGTGTACCTGTTGATGTTATCGATAATATTAGCAAACAGTTTGAAAATGTAAACAAAGTGATGGTAATTTTTGATTATATGCTTTATTTTGAAAGTTAAATAGAAAAATGAAAATAATGGTTTCTTGTTTTCATTCTTCGAAATAGTCATTAAAATTTTCTCTTCTTGAGAATTTCAAGCTAAATCTCAAAAATATCCCTAAATGCTGAAAGGTAGTGAAATATTTGTCATCGCATCACTTTTTGTCAGAAATTATAGTGATAATTATATGCGAGTTCACAACAAGTTATTTGGTTGAATTAAATAATTTTGAGAATTTAAAATATGTTTGAACTGTTTTAACAGAATGGTTATATGCTGACAGAAGTTGCGTCAGTACCAATCATGTCAACTGGTCTTTTGAATATGAAAGGGATTGGGAAACCTCTAACTGATTTTGAGGTGAATGTTTTGTTGTAAAGGAAGTGCTAGTTTGTACATCTGAAAAACCAAATACTCACCTAAATTATTAAACTCAAATTGAATTCTACATATTTTTTTTATATCGGATTTGTACGGAATTGTCATGCATTCTTGATGAGTAACGTTTTTTCAATATCCTTTCGCTGAGAAAAGACATCGAGTTTTTAAAGAAAAACATATAATTAATCTATATTTGAAATACATTTGGTTCTGTTAAATTGCTGGCACTAAAGTTTAATCATAAACTTTTCTTTTTTTCATAATTAAACCTTTATTTGAATTTCATTGAAGTTATTTTAAAATACAATTTTCCATTTCTTTGCAGTTCCTTTCAGAACGTTTGAAATTTCTCCGTTATTTATGCATAAACTATTTTGCGTAGTGAGCTTGAAGCTTTGAAGCTTGAATCGTGATAAATTTCACCTAGTTTATGGCGGAATAATTAACTTCTCCATAGCTAAATTGTGATTCTTTAAAGATTAGTCTAAAGATGACAGTTTCTGACCGTGAGAATCGAATAAAGCTATGAATATTGACACGTTTTACTAGGTGTAGTGAGAATATAAGGTATAGAAACTTGGTAATGGTGCGAAGTTCTTTCGAAGTTCAAAAATTGGTTTTTGTTACTTTTATTTTTTTATACTAATTACTACATTATTCAAGAGATTTATGGTTATTTTTTTTGCTGTCTTGTAGTTAAAATTTATAAATTTACACATAAAATTTACACATAATTTACACATAAAAAGTCAGATAAGTTTAATTTATAAATGGTTCAATAATATTTGAAGGAGAAATGGCTTTAGTAGTTCTGCTTTCAAGTTTAGGTGGATGTTCGGAATCTTTGTATTCCCATGAAATGCAGTCATGAGAATGCCAAAATAGGTGAACTCTGGGTCAAAGTTATAAAAGGGTCAAAATTTCTCGGCTATAATCCGCCATATGAGGCAAGCGAAGAATGGATAGAAACAGGGTTTGTGCTTTCAATATTCAAAAAGACCACAATTTCGCTTCATTAATTTTCTAGTTAAAATTGCAATAATGAAATCATTGAAAGTAACAAGACTGAAACCATTATTGGATACTGACTAATGATTGTCACTAAGAAGAAGCTTCTAGGATTCCATAAAAATTACAGTCTTTATCAGAGTACTTCATTCCGATTTGAATTTTTTAAATAAATATTAAAATATTTATTTTGTTATTTTTTTACACGTATTTTACATATCGTATTTGTACTAATTTTACACATCAATTCCTTCAAAACATTTCTCAGATAAAAATATTTTTTTAAATATTTTATCTATTTTTCAAATAGCTTTTAAGTATTAATTTGTGATTCAAATCTTAAACTCAACTTTGCTAGCTAAAAATCTGAATTTTTCCCTTCTTTTATTGTGAAAAATTTTCAAATTCAGTATATATTTTCAATTTTATGCCTCACATTATTTTAAAACATACACGAAATTAAAAAATAAATTCTTGGAATCAAAAATTGACATTGCTTGCCATTTCAGAAAATGAACATATCACAGATAAATCCTTGATATTTGATATTAATTTTTTCAAGCCATATCGGAAAAGCACCTCAAATATGCCAAATTTGTGCATTGCGTTGTTAATTTTTGATAAAACTAGGTGTACTAAATTGCATTTTTGATACAAACTATCTTAATACTTTAAAAAAGGAAGAATTGATATCAGAGATGTGGTGACAGTGGATAATGTGGGAAGTCTCGAGCTTCTCGCCAATAAAGAAGACTTAATTCTAAACAGTTCAGGCGAACTTATCGAGCATTGGTCAATTGAGAAAGTTCTGTGTTCTCACAATGAAATTAAAGGGGCACAGGTCAGTATTTTCTGATCTTTTCCGTTTTCTTATTCTAAACATTATATAACTGTAATAAAAAAGTGAATTGTTTAAAAAGGTGAAAACGTTTGAATTTGATATGAGTAGGACATATGCAGTCATCACAGACTGAGTTCATCTGAATAAAAATCAACAATCATGAATAATTCATGTGATGTGATTGAATTAAATAAAACATACATGCACAACCTATTTCTGTCAGATCATGCAAATTTGATTGCTCTCAACGATTTGAACTGATTTAAAATTATTTCAGATCGTTGCACTCGATAAAAAATTACCATTGTATGCATTTATTGTACCGAAAAGTCCAAAGTCTGTTGAAAAAGTCGATCAGATATTAACAGATTTGATTTCATTATGCAAAAACAATAAGGTATACATTACTTTGTTTTGTACTGGCAGTATTTTCTTCTTTCAAAAGTAAACACGTTAAACTTTTTAGTTAACTAAGCTGTTATTTGTTTTCTTTAAAAACAAGTTTCACATATTTCTCCTAAACAATCTCAAATTTATTCTTATCTTAAAAAAATGCAAATTTTTTCAGTAAGCTAATTATTTTAATAATTTTATCTGCCATCATTCTGAGTCCTTGTTATAATACTTTGTTTATTTGCAGTTTTTCTACGGCAGCAACTAGTCTATGAGTTACTCCAATTGCTAATTTATTTAGTTAAAATTCTCTATTTTTTAAGTAATATATCAGTAGGTGTAAGTAATAAAAATGGTATTACAATGGGAAATACTTTTATGATCTATTTTCGTTATCAGTTTAAGTCGTCATTAATTACAGAAGTTCTTAATTTCTCATTTCTCTACATATTCCAAACATTTGTGACATTTTAAAATTTCTCTCACTTTTTAATTATATAATTTTTCTATACACTACCTTCAATAAAAACCTTTAGCTATCCTTTACATGCAGTATAGCATATTAAAAAATCACAGTTATTAATGGCAGCATTCATGATATTCAGATTTGATGTAAATCAAATTAAAGAACTGAGGTCTCTCCGATCGGAAGTTACTCGAAATTATCTATTGAAATTCAAAGCAGAGCAAAAAATAATTTTTCTGGTCTAAACAACATTCATATTATGTAGATCTAAATGAGTCTAAGAGAAAATCAAAGAATTTGTTAACTGTGTAACCGATTTATGCATTTTCTGTGCTCAGCTGCAAATTAATGGCAGGAAATTAATTTAAATTTTAAGGCTGTAGAATGCAAATGCTTGAAAACGGACATAGCACTGGTTACTAACGTGAAATAACTGAATGAAATGACACGTGTCAATGAGAACTAATTGGTGACAAAGTATCTAGCCCAAACTTTCTCAAAAATTAAGTCTAAAATGTTTGTGACTGAATGTGCCACATTCAAATGCACTTTAAAAAATTGAATCACTTTTTATAAGAATTAAGCAGCACTTTTTTTGCTAAAACTTAATAACTAATCTTGTTTTTGATCATTCTTAGACATTTTTCTTCTGCACTCAGCATTTACTTGCTAAGAAGTATCGAAATTCGTTAGCTGTCTTCAGTAGAATGTATATAGTCATCTTGAACTAAGTAAAAATAAGTGCTGTCAAAACTTGATATTTTTATGCCTGTTAAATAGCTATAACAACTATTAATTTCCATTCCCATTATTATCATGTGAGTTAGTTTGCACAACCTAAAACTGTATTATCAAAGTTGTAATGTAGCGTTGAATTATGAAATTTTGTTTATGTGAAGTTCACGTGAGGTTCATAGTTCAAAAATTTTGCCAGATCGTTTCTAATAAAATTGGAGCTTTAAAAGTGTTATCAGTGATTGAATTTGAACTTGAACGCAACGGACATTTTAACCCATGATATATGTAACAGCAATTTAATTTTTGTTCACTTGACGATTCCAATTTCAGCAATTCATATTTCAATTTGATGTATTATTTAACATGTAAGTTTGAAATTAGTATTTATCCATTCCCTGGCATTAATAAAAGACTAGACTACAGCAAACATTATTTGATTTGACATGAGAATGGTTTTTATGGGCACCAGCTGAAACTAATTGTTATTTCCGATTTTTCTATTTTCTTTTTTTGAAAACTGCAATTTTTCCCTACGGAAATATTATAAAACCGTTGTACTTCTATAATACTATTGATGGATGATATTGACAGTCACACAAAATTGTAATATACGGCTATTTGATTACCAATTAAAATTACAGTCAGAGCCGAATATTAGAAATAGAAATGGATGTTTCCCAATTCCACATTTATCACTGCTTTTATAATTCAGATAGCGAAAGACATGTTTTGTTAATGCAGCATTTTATGTAAGCAGTGGCTATCTCATCGTAAATATTGTATTTAAAAATGCAATAAGCCACCAAAATGAGCATTTATTTTATTAGTAAAGTGATATTGTCATGCATATGCCCCTCTTTTATGCTCGGAAAAGTGAACAGCACGTGACGATTAATTTTTCAGTGTAATATTTGAATTTCCTGTAAAGAACGCATAATTTTTAATTGCCTGCGAACGAGCTATATTAGGTTTCAGTACTTTTTTTTGTTGCATATTTTGCATGTTTTTCAGAGATATTTGACTCTATAATTTCCAAAGTCGAGACTGTTTAAAAATACTTAAAGATATGTACATTAAACATTAGAACACAGGATAATCCTTTTTGCAGACATTTTGGTGTTATTCTTTCATTTCAAAAAAGCTTCGAGAAGAAGTTCAGTCTTTTTTGTAAATTTTACACTCTGCTTAAATTTAATGCTAAAATGTATTTAGCATTTTGAATTATGACTTTTTCTGAAATAAACAGTTGTAAAGGCCTTTGGCAGTATTCGTTTGCATACAAGTCCAAATATCTGCATTCGTATTTTTTAAGATATTTTATAAGACATGTTTTCCTTCCTTAATATTAGACAAGTAAGAATGAGGAATGCATAAATGGGAGGAAATAAAAGGAATCTTCTTCTGTCTCTTATCAAATTTAGCTTGATAGATGGCTTAATTTTAATATATTCAAATTTCTAGCGAATCTCAAACATAGGCAAATCGCTTCTGCGTTTTCAACCTCATAGAAATCATTTTTCATTTATTTAACCTCCAGCAAATGCTTTGAAGCACTCGAAAATCCTAACGATTAAAAGCACTTTAACTTCCGTTGTTTCTTTACTTCTGTCTTGCTTAATTGTTGAAACTATATAAATATCATAAGTGCCAAGCAATTTCAGTTTGACTTATTTTCGTTAGTTCAATTCAGCTTGTGATCAGAACGCAAACTGTTAAACAGAAAGAAAATTTTATGAAGATTTGATCAGTTTGAAAATTTTTAGATTTGTTTAAAATATTAAACAAATATATACTTTTATTTCAGTTGATCGTACCGGAAAAATTTGCAGTTGTGGATGATTTCCCGCGAATAAACACAAAAATACAAAAATATCGAATGCGGCAAATGTTAGAAAAAGGCGAAATTTCGATGAAACCGTAACAACATTAATAACCTTTGTATTATTAATATATTATTATCGTCATGAATGTTACAAATAATACTGACAATAATCATAGCAATAGCAATAATAATAATAATAATAATAATAATAATAATAATAAAACAATAATGATAATGAAAGCATGATAAGTTTACATCACGAAAATGTCAATTACTATTTATTTTCTTTAATTTTGATCACTCGTATAACAATTTGAAATTTGTCATCATTTGGCACTGAAACTCTGAATATATTAATTATTGTCATTTTTCAAAAAATATCAAAATATTACCAGTATTAGTAATCCAACAAAACATACTTAAGCAAATTTATGTGTGCTTGTTTTTAGTTTGAGTGGTGACTGAATATTTTTGTATTAAATTGCTTATTTACGAATTGTTTTTGAGTGCTTTGAAAAGATTCATATTGCTTTGCTCATTTTATTATTCTGTGTTATCTGAAGATAAGTTGACAATTTATCCATTTCAATTATTTTATGATTGGTTTTTAATGCACTCTGAATCAATACAATCTGAGATATGCACAAACGAAATGCAAGTTTTTCATCGCTTAAATGTTTAAATTAAAATTCATAAACAAGCAACCAGCAAGTGATCCGAGAAGAAAATGAACTGTTCGGAGAAGAGTCATAGCAAAAATCAGAATCGCTACCAACTGTTTTGATTGAGTATGCTATGAGTATAAGCCTAAGCACTTAGATACATTCTTTTCATTTATAATTGGCATGCAGATCTCAGTCATGCTGAGTTGACCACACCACTGAGAATACGGAAAAGAAATGCAATTATGTTTGCTTATCCTTAACTTAATTCCTGCCAAAAAGTTGTCTCATAAAGTTTTACAACCTACACTTTAATTATTTTGAACAAAGCACTAACTGATACCGAAAACTGATATAAAAGTTTAATAATCCTAGTACTTTAATTAAAGTAATAGACTGAGTGTCGGGACTGATAAGATAAAGTTATCGATTGAACGCATGCAAGAACTTTGAACTTTGTTGCATCGAATTTTAATGTATTGAAAAACTTTCGTGCAGAAACTAAGTAAAGCAACTAAAGTAGTTAAAGACTGATTTCTAAAAGTACGTCATTAGTAGTTTAAGAATATTGTAAAATTGATAATGAGTAAAGTGACTGTATAATACAAATTCTCGAAAACATGCAAGGTCAGAACTCCTGACCCGACTTCTTTGTGACGAATTTTCCTATCATTTTGCGTTTGTTGGTCTGATAATTCGCTGTTCTGATTCAACTTCTCAGTCTTTTTCTTCTTCGTTTTCATCATTTCTTTCAAGTTATTCACTTGAGAAGCATCATTTGGTACATTGTAATTGGAAGTTGTTGCTTCGTCAAACTTTGACTTGTCTGTAGACAAAAAACCTGTAATTAGATGAATGACAGCAAAGTTATAATTGCACATTTAACTTACATATTACGCAATTTAAGTTGCATCCCAGAAAGTATTTGAGGAAAAATTTGAATTGCAGATAAATTTGAAGTAGAAAGTTTTTTCAATCTATTCACTACAAAAAGTAAGTATCAAATTTTGAATAAAATTATTCGAAATTTCAAAATTTATATCAATTATTAAATATATATATATATATATATATATATATATATA
>UYYF01004556.1:0-46887 GCA_900618365.1 Thelazia callipaeda
TATATATATATTATAATAATAAACCTCGTATGATATTGATTTATATATGCGCTTTTAATAAGCTTGTTTCAATAGATACCATTTTCACCAGCAAAAAACACTTTCATTATCGTTTCTTCACGACTATATTTTTTTAAATAATTGGGGTATTGAGACTGTAATTAATGTACATATAAAAATTTCTGCACTTTTGGCTTTTCAAATAAGATATATTAACGTGTATCTACTTATTTTATTCATTAACAAAAAGTTAACTAGTTTTTGAACATTTATCCCATCAAATGTTATTTAAACTAATTGAGTTGATCGAAATCTAATTGTTTTTTGAATCCTTTAATACTGTTAGCAAAATCATTTGCACTGAAAAAAATGAAATTGCGTAGTTCTAATAAAAATATCAAGTAGACTTATCAGAGATCTCTATCGACCAGATAGTAATTGACATTTTGTACGGCTAGAAATGTTTGATATATTTTAAGGGTTGGGACTGGCCGGTATATCATCTTCTTTATGGCGGTAGCCATCGAACAGTGTTTGCTCTAGCCATGGCTTGGCTTATTTATGCTTGTCATACTGGTATTGGTGGGATTATTAATACACTTCTTAGTATGAATATACTTATACCATTATCTTCATTGTGTTATTCGGCAAGTTTTAAAATTTATTCAATCATTTTATATCCATATTGCCCTCATTTTTTTACATGGCTTCAGAACATGTTAACTTTCGCTGTCGAACTGCAAATCTCGGCCATTGAGATATTTTGCGGTTAAAGAATATTTATGAAACTTACAATGCTTTATACCGATTGAACTGAGTTTTATATATTCTTAATATTTAAAATCGAGTTTTACTCATCATATGCATTTGAACTCATTCTGTATCAATGTTCTGGTGAATAAAATGGACTCGTTGATTTTGAGATATTTTAGGTATATTTGGTGCATATGGTGCTCGTAGTGTTTACTTATCTTTTGGTGCCGTTTCCAATTGTGTATACAACAAAATGGCCTATTTTTGCGCACTGCATTGCCCAGCTTACATTATCATATGTTTTTGGCATCATTTGTGCAATGCTTGCGGAATTACCTGCGTTGAACTTAGAAAAGATTATTCTTGAGAATCGTTGCAAGCACAGTACTCCACAACTAGTCGCTAAAGATTATGGATTACAGCAACTTAAAAGCAGCGATTCGAGATGATGGTAGATGTCGACTTTTAGGCATACGACATCCTTGAAAAAAATATAAAAAAGATGAAATGGCCTCTTGTCTGCGATTTGCCACTATTGTTACTGTGATTGCAGAAGTAGCAGAGTATGTATGTAAATAAGTGTTGAATGTTGATGGCAGGATGTGTGGGTCAAATTAAATGCATTTGTAAATTGATCATCTTTTCAGATAAAGATAGAAGTACGAAGTTGTGTAAACGCTTTTGAAACTGTAAATGCGCTTTCAAAAAGTGTTTTAATCATGATCTGTCACTTGTCTTATCCTCATATTTATAGCTAGGTTTGAACTGTGTTTGGCGAGAAGCATAGTAAGTTGAATACACCCACAATTCTGAAAAATCAGCTTCGCCTTCAGCTGTTTCTCATCATTTAATATAAGATTTCCTACAACCACTGTGATAATTATAATTGGCCGATATCTCCGAATCATGAAGTTTAGATACTTCAACTGTTCATCAGATTTTCCGAGTACCTAATAATGAGCAGTCTTGCCCCCGTGGTGCACTAGACCGCTAACAGTACCACTCAAAAGGAGATCGTAAACCATTATCCTGAAGTCAAGCCTTACATAATTTTGGCACGAAGATCTTATCACAAGGATGAGAACACCTTCCCTTGGAGGTGAACTGCAATGCCCATTCCAATCACGTTCGAAGTTCTGCTTGCAGTGTTTTGGCAAGAGCACATCTTTGTATCGCATAAATGATACACATAAATCATTCTTAGCTTCCCGAAACCAGACAAGGAAGTGAAGCGTATATCAGTATTTGTAACTTCCTATATGTGCTATTACAAGCCTCCACCTCAGCTCGCGTGTGTTTTTAAACAAGCCATGTTCTGTATAAGTCTTCCAAATATTGACAAACAAATTAAACTAAATATCCATAAAGTAAATGGTCACATTAAATACAGCATAAAAGGTTACATAGTAAATGGAATTCAGAATGTAACACGTCCTACACAAATCTGAACAAACATTATTCAGTTGACACTGTTCACTTACTGAGAATCAAAATAAAAATTATAGCTAATACCTCCTATAATTCAATTTAACTTTCAATAATGAGACCCATGTTGGAATAGATTTTAATAGATAGAAATAATTGTTATTGTCCGTGTTACATTCAGAAAAATTCCATTTAAAATTCATTTCAAAATCTTTCACTTGGAGGTTTCTTCCTTAGCAGCATTCGCATCTGGAATCCACAAACCACAATCAATGCAACGTTGTAAGTGGTATGCGAAGACTTCGTGATCCATTTTTTGCGCAACCTCCTGTAGACGCGACACTTCTTGGCAGTCGAAAGCTGCTTTCATTTCCTGAAACAAGTGTTTTGGATCGAAGTAATTTTTTGACCAAGTTAAATTGAATCTGGGTTTTTCACGCACCAATATATGAGAACATGTCATGTGAATAAAAATTACCTCTGGCAAGCTTTCGTAAACTTCCTGAGGGTCTAAACCACCTGGCGACGCAGCGATACGCTTCGCCTTTTCCTCTGCTTCATATTCAGCTATAGCAGCGTCACGCTTATCTCTACCCCTTTTACGAAGCCTGTCGCAGAAAGAATCTACTTCCTGATGAAACATTTTTGCGTAAGTTGGATCGGCAGCACGAAACCTCAAATCAAAAGTGATTAGGTTACATCTATGCGAACCACAGAGATAAAGCGACACTTCAAATAAAACAGATAACCCACAACTTTAAACATAATAACTACTTTGAGAGAAAAGTACACGTGCCAATACAGATTTACTTTTTGAAAAAGTTTTTGATGACATTAGTGTTGGTCGCAAGTGCATGAAGACTTTTCGATAACTCGAGCAAGTACTGGATGAGAATACATTGTTCCGCCATGACACGCATCACCTTATCCTGAAATCTATGCACACTAATCAGAATCATAAAACTCCTATCTTCATCGAGGAACAGTGGATCGTCTGATCGTAAAAACATTCATGCTAACCTCAAACTCCATAGCAAGATTGAGCGCCTGAATGGTAAGCCAGCTAGCCGTAAAATCAGATGCCAAATGAGGATATTCCAGCAAAAATTTCTCCGACTCTTCCAACCCATGCATTGCTCCAAATTCTTTCAGTAACTTATCATTCTTGACGAAGAAATCCGACTGCAACCTACTTTATTACAGAAGCACTGGAAGAAAAATGACGTCCACTAAGCATCAAAGTCTAACTTACCATGCGTCTACTCTCTTCTTCCTCTGACAACTTGGGCGGTTCATACTTTTTGTCACCTATCTTGTTGATACGCTGAAAATAAATGTAGGAAATAGAAATACAATGCGCTGTATTTTAAGTTCCACAAGTGTCATTAATGATCAACATAAAAATGGTAGAAGAAATGACCGATTTACTGAAAGCTTCATGACCGATGGTATCCACGTTCCATGGCTCCAGTCTTTCCTTCTCTTCCAGTTCTTTTTCTTTTTTTAGATATTCCTCTTCCTGCTTTTTTACTTCCTCAATCTCAAGTTCTAACTTCATTCGTTCCTTGTCCTCCAATTTACTATTCATCAGTTTTTCCTGGACCTCCTAGAAATGCTTACAAAATTCTTAACGCATATTTCACCAATTAGCTGCTGAAATCAATACCGAAAAACCGTAAGCAGAATACGACAGTACTTTACCATAATACGTTTCTCTACATTCGATTTGCCCTCCATGAGTTTTTCCTTTTCCAGTTTTCGTTCGGCCATACGTTCCAAGCGCGCTTGATGACGCCAACGGAATAGTGAAGGTGTATCGATATTCGGATGAGTGTCATCTTCATCATCCGACACTTCAATTGTTTTCCATTTGGAATAGTCCAATGGCATTATCAGCGCTGACTTAAAACTACCAAAGGCCAACTAATATTTCTTCTTCCTGAAATTAAAAAACAAGGCAAATTAAACTCAAAACAAAATGCTTCAGCATGTACTTAATGAGCTCCACAGGAAACTACCAGCCACATCCACACATCCACCATACTTGTACTAGTACTACCAATCAAGACTCCTCCCCGTCTCCCGCTCAACTAGTATGAAGGTCGGGCGACAAATTGCGTAAGTAACTTTCGCGACTCCATAGTCCCATACTTGGTGGAGAATGATGTGCACTACTTGGCGAACCTTATGTTTCATAGTGGTAACAAATACAATCTAAGTGTTTGAATAGTTCTCATTTACATTGAGACGTAATACTTCTTAACACTCCATATGTACAGTCTAGTTGTCAAGTATTAGCGAAAAACCCGTATTAAATAGAAAAACAAGAACAGTCGTGAGTGGTATTACAAGTATGGTCAATATTTGGGATAAGGTGGGAAATACCACACATCTGGTGCAAGTATGTTACTAATTCGTTCCTATGCAGAAATTCCAGTAACCTCAGAAGGTTTATACGATCGTAGAGACAAGATAGACCGCACCACCCAAGATCGCCAATCTCTATTTGAGTAATTTCTCAGCGACATGCCACCAAATTTATAGATTTGAGAGTAACACATTACATGTTATCCCAAATGCAAAAACTCATCATTAATGTGAATATATTCGCTGCTTTTATTTTAACCGCGTACGGTTGTATGTTACAGTTACCATGTACTGACGATATATGTATCATATTACAATTGCAAGTACCATGACATCAATTGAAATACACTAAACAAATCAGGCCTTCGTTTTTTATAGAGAAAAAAAAAGTGAACAAATAATATCTCTTCTTCCATTTTGTACTTATAAAGCATTTATAGTCATCAATAGGAGAATGCGGTACTAATTATGGAATGAAGATATTCTTTTTATACCACTGGAGTTCTTTTATACTTTCATAAATATCATCAAGTGCTCGATGTTCACACTGCTTTTGTGGTATGCTTGTGATTAACCATGGGTACCATCTGCGTACTAACTGAAATATGCCAAAAACTGGATAAATACGACCTGTAAGTATAAACAATGGCCAATGGAAGCGAGTAGCATCTGATTTCCTTTTACATCAATGATCGGAAGTTTTTGCCGTTCTGCCCTCATTTACAAAGTAACATTACCTCTTTTACAGATGAAACATCGATGGTTCGGTAATGTAAGTGATTGGCAAATGTAGGCATGAATTTCTGAAGAAAAATTCGATCTATACCAACAGAATTACCAGCAAGAGGACAGACATTGGAGCTGGTATGACGCCTAACATATGTTAGTACCTAAATAGAACCAGTTTGTGCTTACAATTATCGTATTCAGCAGTATGTGATCAAAAAGGAAATGAAAAATTAAAATTTGGATGGATAATCAGTACAAAGTGAAATTTTAGGAGCTATGTTGTTCCCATTCCTAGATCGCAAAAATCTTATTTCTTTTTGTTAAAATTTAGAACTTGACTTTTTTCTAAATTCATCAATACCTTCGCTTTCACACAGTACACAGAAGAAATGAGCAATGACAGTAATATGTGCAAAAAAAAAATAATAGTGATATATGCACTAAAATATCGTAACGACCAAGTTTAAGTGCACAAACTGTATAAAAATAGAATCATTTTAATTTCAATCTCCTTCTTTGATTTAACAAATAAACTTCCAGACGGAAACCTCGTTTTCAGCTTCCTGCATAGTAATCGTACTGGAAAAAATTTCTTGCAAAAGACCATTAGCGGAAAACGTTGTTTTGCACCAGTCATCCATTTCTTCAAGAGCATCTTGTGACTGCGATATAACGATACTCACTCCTTCCTCGATGATCTGCTGTTGTGAATTCTTATAAAATCACTCAACTCTAATTTCGTTAAAACCCCCTTAAAATAAAAGTAACACTAATCTTTAAAAGAAGACCCCTTCTCAAAAACACTTGCAAACCGGGAATGGAAACATTACTGTCAAATCTGCCTCGGTTACAACACAAGCAATCTCGACAATCGATTTACTGTTCACATCAAGTCCAGTCATTTCACAGTCAACCCAAATGATACGTCCAGCATTGCCAATACCTACCACAGACTTGGTATTCCGCCCCAGTAAAGAACGAATAAAACGAAAAAGACTCATCTCCTCCAGCAAACTTGATAACTAGAAGTGACTTCGCGCCTGAAGAAAATTATCCCTAAATGTTAAGAATACAAAGAACTTCTTTATTGCACTTGTCCGAGTGTTAGTTTCACTCGTAATGAGGCAATAATTTACTGCGATATACTCTTCGACCAAATGATGATACGTGATCAGCACACAAATGAACAGATGTCGAGATTCTCGCATATATACGAGGTGAACAAAAGTCAAATATTAGCAATTTTTTGCTATAATACAAGAAAATACAGTTGTTAGTAAATGTTTATTATATATATATATATAGTATATATACATATATATACTATATTTTTTATGAGCAATATTTCACGTATGAAAGAAATATATGAGATGAACATATATTGTGTTGGTAAAAAACCTGCAAATTGCAAACATACAACCAAAATAAAAAATATGGCCCTGAACTTTCCTCCATGAAAATAATAATAAAATGCACTTTTAGACAGTTATAAACAATACTATGGTTAATACTAAAACAACCTGTAACGGAAACACTAGAAAGCACCTCATAGACATCTAAACCAAAATAGAAGTAAATTCTTGCGTTCGTGAGAAGGAATGCTTTTAAACAGCTTTATTCTACATTGATCAAACGAAATATGTCTGAGATTTAAAAGTACAACAGAACAACGGCTGTTAGGGAAGGAATAATATGATATCTTGTCACAGGAAGTAGATAAGATCACAAAATATACGAAATAAAAATGTTTAGTATTTAAATGAAAATTAAAGAGATTCTGAACATAAATTACCGGAATATCGCATAAGTAACAGATACATAATCTAGTCAGAAACTAAAGATTTAAAACAAAAAGTAGCGTATTTCCTGCACTTGAGATTATCAAAGTCGGACTATCAGCTACTATAAAGATGAGCAGTGACAACATAAACATGCCAAGGAGTGGTGTCTTGTTTACTATGTACTGTTTTCTAAAACATATCAACTATATTAGGGATGCTCTTTATCCAAGTAATGAATAGCATAGCGCTTACTACTTAGAATCAAACTGCATCTGTTGTGAAAACCTCGAATTATCAAGCCAATTTTGTATCTGAGCTTTAACAATAGTTCTTGCTTGTTCTGGTAGTGCAAGCATATCAGCAGTTACACTTAAAGCAAATGCCTTATCACCGTCGACCGCAATCATGTCCCGTTGTTGCAGTGATAAACCTTCTCTAAAAATTGCTCGCTGTGAGTCCCTGTGGGTACCTGCAGAATGAGATAGCTATTATTCTTTTGAATGAATAAAGTAGAAAAGTGTTACCAATTTCTCTCAATGTATCGCTGTAACTGCATATGCAGTAATTATGGGTAATAAAATCAAGAATTAGGCATGATTCTAAAAAGCAAAAGCTAACTAAAACCTAGTACTACAGTGATATCAAATATATAAATCGTATTAAAAATTTTTTTTCCGTTGGTTCAGAATCACATAATAAAGAATATATTTACCTTGTGCAGTTTTTGCAGTGCCGATTTCTCCCGATACTAGCACACTACTATAAAGAGGCTGATTTTGTGACTGCTGACTGTGAGAAGAATCTGCCACATCATCTAAATAACCATCTTCTGACAGCTCTTCACTGTCATGTTTTCGTTTAATGCTTCTTGAATAATGTCTACAATTCTTTATTATAAGTGAACAGTTGACAAAATAACTGTATTAGATGACATTACTGTCAAAGAAAAATCTTTTCGCGCTTAAGAGTCATCAAAAACACAATGAATGTTCATGAAAAGCACGTAAAAATGCAACTTGCAAGAACTAAGATTTAATATATTGAGGACATACGTAGCTCGATCATCTAGAAATGGATCGATCCACATCATTTGTGGAAAAAGATCCCACTGTGATTCTTCAACTTCCCCACCATTAGCATTAGACATACGCATCTTTCGCTTCTCCCTAACATATCGATCACGAACCTTCTTCCACTGCTTATATATTGAATTGATATCTCCTAACAAAAGTTTTCTTGTTGTACTCCGATTAATGAAGAAACGTATACTTTTAGTCTCATAACAAAAAATATAAATAACCTGGAAAATTTAAAGATTTAATAATCTCAGCCCATGCTTGATTCCGACATTCAGAATGCCTATACTTCGGATCTCTAATATCATACAAACATGGATGTTGTTGAACCTCTTGGATTAATGACAATGAGAAATTCGGATCATTGATAACTATATGATGTGGTGTCTAAAAATAAATGACTACACAACTTTTTTCTTGCATCACATTACAGAGCTTTATTCATTTTTTAGCTAAAAATGCTTGAAACTATTAAAGTAAATAGTAAAGTGGAACAACACGATATACAAACTCCTCCAGGTGAAAGCATAATTCCTTTGGTGCCTTTAACTCGAGCAAACTGTTGCTGTTGTCGATCAACCATATGTGGATCCAAAAAGGTCAAGTACTTAAAGTACTGCCAACCTGTATGCTCAGCACCATACTTTAACTTTTTCTTTTCTTTCCCATACTTATCACGTAACTGTTTCCAACGATTATAAAGTGTTCGCGCATCACCTTAAAATTTCAATATCTTAATATTCTTTTTTCTTATATATATTACTTCGTCATTTTGCAAATGGTTGACAAGCGAAATTCCCTGCCCACAAATTAACACGCAGGTTGCCAAGCATTATAATCAGCACACTCAAAAAATTGCAAGGAATAAAAGATATTCAGTTTAAAAACTGGACTTAAGGTCTTCGTAAGCCACACGACATCACTTAAAGATAACTGTGAAGAGATGGAAACTGTCGTACTAATAAAATATATACGTCATTAAAATTTAATTCTTCCGTAGATGCTTACTGTATGAAAATTTTCTGACAGCCGATATTTGTTTGCGTTAGATGAATCGCGAATCATTCATCTATTTATTTCTATCGCTTTAGTCTATGCGTCAAACGAAAAAACCACTGCTAATTCAAAAAACACATTTGCACAGTCATGCTCTTTATTTCTCTCGTAACTCAAAAAACCCATTTTTGCATGTCCAGCATCGCACAGGTCCAACAACTAGCAGAAACCTAATAAATGATTACCTATCTATTTTACTGGAATGTTAATTTATTAACATTTTACAAGAACGAATGTTGTACTGCAATGGCACAGCAGACACATTAAAAGGATGTAAAAAAGCATTCCACGCATACCATCAAACTGTAATATTTGTACAAGTCGATTCCACACTTTGATTTTATGATCAGTGGAACGATATAGACGATCTTTGGCATCATAAAGACAACGACTATTTCGTACGGCTTCGATGAGTCGTAAATTGAAGGAACATGGTTCAGGTTCATCCATTGATTGGCTTAATACTTGTCTAAAAACACATCAAAGACCGTGTGAACACGCCGAATCTTGTTTATTCTAAGCACACAACGAAACAACTTGAATCATATTCAAAAGATTCACTCACAAAGTGGACAGGTCGCTATCCTCGTCGTACATAGGTGAAGGCGACCGTCCACACTCCATCAACATCATCAACCGTCCACAACCCACCAACACCCACTCCACTGGACTTCCAACCTTTTCATCCGTCTGCATCTTACAATGATACTCAATTTCATGCGGCCGTGTATATTAGCATAGGAATCTCAATGTCAATGGCTATATAATTCATAAACCTGTATGTTTAGGGGGTAAAGTGACAAAGAAAATGAGGATAACAGAAGCAAGCCTTATACGACGGATCATAAATAGTCCATATCACCCATTTCAAGTCAAAATTAAACCAGATGTATGGCAGAAACGTGAACAGTTACGGCGGTTTGTCGCAGTAAGTTTATTAACGCCTTAAATGTTTTCATGAACTGGTATTGCTGCAAAAACCCAGCAATTTTTTTGAGGTTTAACAATAGGAGATACTTATCCGGCTGCCATTAAATTATAAAGTAAGAGCGAAGATTGTGTAGTGACTTGAATTATAAAGTCCGGGCAAAAATAGTGTCGTAATTAATCTGATTTTAATCATTGTATTTAAACAAATTATTACCTATGCTATTTAGTGGCAGTACGGCTTTCAAAGAACTACTGTGAGAAGAGGTATGCAAAAGCTAAACAAAATGTTCACCTATCTCAGTCTCCAGCGTGAAGATGCGCCGAGACTAGAAAAATTTGTGAGGATCTTTTTTGTTTGACTTGCTGCTCCAGTAAAGACTTAATTTTTGTAAGATATAATTGAGCGAGACCGTGTAGAGTACTTTTTTATTACTAATTATTATCCAATACATATATATTCTTAGATTATGAACTTTAGTACGCAGCAGAACGAGTCCAAGCTGCTCTTGCTGAACACCACTTTGATTACGCCTTATTCCGGACTATGCTTGGGAAAGCACATGTCTTGCTCGATAACATCGTCATTTCCCAGCTTGCAATTTATGAACCAAAATCATTTAAGGTATTGTTTCGTGGAAATATTTTATGCCTCATTTGCAGTTAGATATTTTAGGTGTTTCAGTCATAGTCTTTGCTTCTGCAGCTAATTTTTACAAAAATTATAAAGATAAACAATAATTTATGGCAGAGTTTGGTGATGCTTACGAAGCAGATGGCTATGGAAGAGGGATATCCAGTAACTACAGATGAAGAGCAAAAGAACGTCCACACGGACTTGTCACTATTTAATACTCCTCTTAAACATTCCAGAGTATTTCCTCGAGGAGCTGCAGAAAATCACCAAAAAGCCCCAAGACCGCTTAAAATCACTGAATACTAAATCTGTCATAATGTATCAAGTTTGTTAACTACTATTGCTGCATCAGTGGATAATGAACCTCGTTTGCTAACTTCCTTCCAACACTACGAGTTACATCATTCCTCAACATACAGTTCATGAATCTTGATTTCATAGGCAGCTATACTACAAATACACATAAATAGCACTTGCGGTTTTTGAACAAGAGACACCTTTTTATTAGCATAAACATCCAAATTCAAGACTTCAGGGAATCAAGTAGAAATTAAATAGTGCGAAAACATGAAACATGTGAGATTTTGGATGTTCTATCCAAAAAAACGAAGGGGTGCTTCCCGCGTATTTTTCACTATAAACAATTTATTTTTCCAAGGTACAGGAAATGAATAACGCACAAACTTCAACAACGGAAATGCCAACACATATTTGAGAACTAGTAAGCACCACGTCGATCTCGATCTCTGTTTATAACTCGTCGCATAGGTCCACCTGTAGAGTCTTGCTGTACAAAAGGCGGGTGCTGTTGCAACCGGTCATTGAAATCATTTGTAGTACTTTTTGTGTCATGTGTTATAGTAGATTGACTGGATGCGCTGCCATCTCCGATTTCATTCATATTTGGCATCCAACCACGCCGACGAACTGCGCTCTTCTCGAGATGACTGTTCATCTCATCGTCCTGAACATAACGGATTTCCCAGAGAAGGATAGGATGAACAGGGATAACATTCAAGAATATACTGAGCTAGCAAAGCTCCACGCTTGTTTGATAGTGTAACTAAGTTGGGATTTCTTGCCTGTTCGGACTAAGATTACATGCATGAAGTATAAGCTAAATTACTATGTAGTAAGTGCCGTCACCTGTTTCTGCGCAGTTTGCGCACGAAGTTGCGGTCTTCTTCGAGGATCACGTACTTGAGCTCCAGATGCTGCCCCCCCCGATCTCTCATCATTACCATTATTGGCTACATGAGATCCAACTCTTCTTATTCGAGGGTCATGTAGTCGCACATCACCTAAAAGTCATTATGCAATATATCTTAAATCACAGGATGGAAAGACTGAACATTTTTCGCATTGAAGATGACCACATCAAGTATATTTCATATACCTCCAGAAGATGCACCAAGTGATGTATCAGTGCTAGCGATTGATTTGCTTTCTTGGTGAGTATTTGTTCGCCAACTCTGTGATTGACCTGAGGATGAAGGTTGCTGGTTCCTTAAATCTATATCGTTAGATGTGCATGGACCACCTGGCAGAAGCGAAGTGGGGCTAGTGCGATAATCCACATCCTAAACGGACAAAATGAAAATATAAATAACAATATGAAGGAACAAATGGTATGATGAAAACTGAAAGAGGCCAGATTCAGCACTTCATTTTATGTAATTTATCTCTTAAAATGATAAACACACTCGATTTTGGGTTGATGATAAGGATGAAGTAGATTTAGGCACAAAATTGGAAGGAAGTGGTGGCGGCCAGATAAGTGGACCAATGGTTGGTGGCATAGGCAGTGCTGACAGAGGTAAACCAGCAGCTCCCATTTGTGCAACTGCTGTCAATGCTGCTAAACAAAAAGATATAATTGAAAATTACTACTTCGTTATTTGGAAATTGTAATTCATTACTATCAGAGCAATGACTAGTGCTAAGATGTTCTTTGATAATATTGAGAAATTATATTAGTGAACAGCTAGCATAAACTAAAAAGTTTACTCTGCACTGTTGGTACCATGATGCTAGCTTGTGGAGCAATTTGCTGTATTACTGGTGGCTGAGAGCCTGCTGTATTTGACCACTTTGAAATACTTGGTGTTACTGATAAAGATGATGGAAGTTTCGCCGATGCTGAACCAGCATCTTGATCAGATATATTTCCACGCTTCTGGCTGCATCTATTAGTTCTTTCCATACTAGGACTGGGAGATCGATTTTCTGAAACATGTAAGATTTAATCAATCCACTGGGATCTTTTGGAAAAAGCAAAAGACCTTCAACAGTTGTTCAAACATCTAGAATGAATAAAATCCAATGGAAGAAAGCTTATTCTTGAGACATTACAGACAGTTACTGCCGATTACCTCCATCATGCTTCGAAGACAACAAGGAACGTGGTGGTGGACCAAGTAAAGACGCCTTAGATCTCCGGAATGTACTTTCATCGGGCTCTTCACCATTATAACTATCATTTCCAGAAGCACCTGGTTTCGCAACATTCCACATACGCTCAAACTGTCGCTGAGCTTTTTTAGGCGGAGGCTGTTTAATCAGTGTTCTCTTGGCACCAATATTCATAGTCTGGAAAAAAAACAAGACTTTCAGTACAATCACGGAATTGTCATCAAAGAGAGATAGGTGAATGTGATTATTTCTAGCGAAGTGTAGAAGCAGATTTTTCATATTATTTCATTTTATTTTTTTATTTAAAGTAATAATATTCTAGAGAAAAAAAAAGACAGAGAAATTAACAATCATAATTCATTGGAAATATACTAATTTTTATTCCTAAAATAAGATACTAGACCTTTTAAAATTGAATAATGTTTTGAACTGACCTGTTGACGTGCATTGGGATCTTCCGGGAAAAGCAAAGGACCCCCAACCGGTGGACCTCCAACAGTTGTTCGTGCATCTTTTTTCTGGAGTCCTTGGAACACATCATCATCCAAACCCATACCTAGAGAACGTCAAATGTAAATCAAATTAATATTTCGATAGTTCCGTGATTCTAAGCAAACAAATCTGAGTTTTTTCGTGATAAAATTCGTTCATTCTAGCGAAGATTTCTATATTATGATTTTGCGTGAATTCAATAGTCCAAAATTATACCTGGGATGACCGAAATTGACATTTTTTCCTGTGATTCCGATTTTGCTTCCTTCAGTGACGATGGAATCGAACCAGAAACTGATGTTAACCCATATATATCATCCTGCGTGTCACCTGGACGATTTCGTGCCCAGAACTTTGTATTATTATCATTAGAACCTAAATATACAGCTATAATATTGAATAAATACCAAATTTTGAATTTAGAATATTTTAATACTTGAGACGGTTGTCCTTTAAAATTCTATTATACTAGGCATTTCCGCCACAAATATAAAAATTTGAAATTAGCGAAAATTGGTTATGAAAAAAAGTCTTTCTTACCTGATGCAAGGATATGACCTAATGGATGCCACTCAAGCGTCCATATGGCTTGATCATGCGCATGCTCCAAAAAGCCCAGTTCTTTTTCATTATTAACAAGCCAATATGCCAATGATCCGTCACCACCACCACTCACAAACATACTTTCATGGATGGGATGCCAAGCCAGTGCTAGAACAAACAAAAATAGAATGAAGCAGACCAGTTACTTATGAAAAATTGAAACTTTGAGTGAAAAACTTCACCTGTTACTTCTTTTTTATGGCCCCTGTACGTATGCATTTCACGCATCATCCTAATATCATACATTTTGATCAGGTGGTCCCGAGACCCCGTCAATAACCAGTTTCCATTTTTGTTCCATTGAACAGCCATCACCGAATTTTTATGCTCGTGTCTTAATAGTAACAAATCCGTAACTTTTTTTCAAAAAGATGACTAAAGCTCTAATTTCAAAAGAACTTTATAACAAAAATGCAACACGAATAATTACATGCATAAATACTTAGTGAAAACATGTTTTGATAATGTATCAAAAAGTTAATTATTATGAAGACTTACAAAGTTGCAAGACACAGTCCTGTTTTTGGATCCCATAGTTTAACTGGTTGTTGCGAATCTCGCGATCCTGTACAAACCAAACCTTTACGTGGATGCCAGTCGACACTACGTACATCAGACCCATGACCACGTAATACTTTTTCTTCAACACACCGAGCGAAATCCCAAATTCGAGCAGTTCCATCATCAGAAGCAGTTACCAGTTTAACATCTGTTGGTGCGAAACTGCAAACAATAGGTATAAATTCATGGCTAAAAGAAATTATGTTGAGCTAACCTGATAGATCGTATAGGTTCATCCTTGTGCGCCTGATACATATGTACATTATTCATGTTTGGTTGCCAGTACTTCACAAAACCGTCGTGATCTGCTGACACTAACCACTGATCGTTATGTGACCATTTAAGAGCCCGAATAGCCGTATCATGAGCCTAAAAATCTGATAATTTGTTGTGTGCAATTGAAGCTGGTTAACACTGACTCACTGCAAATTCCCATACCATTCTTATCGATCGCAACTTATTGTATAAAGCAGAGACGGTGAAGAATACCGGTCTTGCGCTGCAAAGACAACTCTTGTTTTATGAGTAGTAACGGAAATAGACATAAAATTACATAAACGTAAGTGATAAATTATTTCAAATACATGAGCTAACTGCACATAATTGCATAGATTCCAACTGCTATTTGTTTTACTAATTTAAACTTTAAAATCCCTACTCACCACATAATTTTTCAAGACATAAAACCCCTGACCTCAACTAGGAACAAGCTACAACCACATCTATGTGCACTACATGTTCGAAAATGTCCATATTTTCCGTGACTGAAAACTAAATCAAATCTCAAACTACAATCACAACTCGGAATTTAGCTTCCATATTTACAAATGTAGGAAACTGGAGTAAAAATCAATGAATGGCGAATATTGGCAAGATGCTTTCTGACACAGTAACGAATCAGTCATTCCCACTTCACTAGTGAAAATTGCATGACATTTACAAAGTACTTAAGGTATATATTTTGCGAAAAATCTGTCTAGCTGAACCCCAAATAGTCCCTACAATTATTGATTGTTCAAATGAATTGAACTGAGAAAGTCCTGCTCCAGTCCCAAATACAATTTCCGCACAACTGGCCCATTTCAATCACCGCTTGCTTTTAGGCTTATAATTAATACTAAATTTATTTTTGCTGACAGCACTTGTCTTACTCCACTATTTGATCAGTTGCTTTGCACATTTATATGAAACTACTTTGAACGTGATTGTTCTTGACTGCATTTCCTAACCCCTTTATATCGTGCGTTTACGTTCAACACAGTATGGTGCGAATGCATCCAGATATTACCATTCACAAAAGATAAAGCATTTAAAATTGTTCACACTGCAATCATATTCTTAAAATACCTAAATATGACTACCACGGTGCGTACGGAAGACATGAATAGAATTCATGAACATTCATTCCTGTTTGATCCAAAGGAGAAGTTTTCAACAACGAATCGCCTTTAACGATTCATTTCCCATATCCGACACCGACACATCCACATCCACAAGAACAAAAGTTTAGTTCCATGCGCACGAATCATTCACGCTTCATTTGAGATCGTTTTATTTCAAATAACTGCTTAATACCAGTGTATATAACCCTTCCATCATTATAATATAGATTATATTTAAATATACGAAAGAAGTTCGCGGTAGAACAAAGTCTATGGATATGAATTCTTAGTTACTTCGTCTTTTACTATGCAGAACAATAGGATTGCCAATACACCCATAACAAAGTGATTCCTAATACATTTCAATTCAAAGTGTAAATTTCATAACCAGCTTTTAACCAAATTTGGAGAATGTAAAAAACAACCGTGGAGCGCTTTGGCTGATTAGAGTATGAAAACTGGCAACAAAGAGCTTATAAACTATTTATCCTCTTTATAACTATAAAAGCAATATCGGCAAAATTGTGAAAGAAAACAGTGCCGACTAAATCTTTTATTTTCATTATATTTATATATAAGAACGACTCAACTTACAAACTTTTCAGCCTTTTTTTACTTCATTTTATTTTAGGCCGAATCGTTGACTAATGAAGTTATACAAGAAGTAATAGATAACATACGAGATGACTCATGGTAATAAATGAATAAATGAGACAAAAATGAACAAACGCGATACATTGAGATGCACGAAAAAGCTGCTGCAAATACCTGAAGAATTGTCTCGAAATTGAAGGCAGTACCATTCCATAAAGTAAATTCGCCCGTAGATGCACCCGTGACCAGTCGTTTACCTTCTGGTGTCCACTACAATAAAATGCGGTCACGTAGATATTTAGCCATATATAATAAAGATAAAATGTACAAAACATGTAATTAAATAAAGACTGGAATAGACTACTCACGCATATACTGTAAATAGGACATTTCACTTTGTTCATCGCAGCTCGCACGAATTTATTGAGAACACAATCAATTGTCTTGTCTGAAGGAGTTGGTGGAACTGTTGTATTCTGATAAAGTATATCTGGCTGAATAGCTATACGATCGCGAACATCACGTTGCCACAACCGTGCCTAAGAGTGTACAAGTACAAAGCTTCTAATTTTAATTTCCCCATAAATTTTAAAATAAAAAATTCATCCAAGATTATCTGCATCACATTTAATCTGATCTTTAAACCATAATCTACGACAGTATGAAGTAACTGTAAAGCAATAGATAATAAATTCTACCTATTAGTAGAATTATTATTTGATGCTCAGAATTAATATCTTAAAGGAGATGAATCCCAATACAAACCGCAAGTAGCCAACTACACATCAACAGGTACTAACAGTCATCAATTTTTTCCATGTTTAAGATAATTTAAATTTTTGTAGTGCCGTATTTAAGAAAAAAAAGTTGAATACTAGCAAACTACTGTTACAATAGTTTGTTAGTATCGAACATTTCCTGCTTTACTTGATAATTAAAAAAAACTTTAAATAACACATATAGTAGGAAGTATCACAGATACGTGTCAAATGAAGAAACTAAGGTAAAGACCTCATAATGATTGAGCACATTAGCCACATAATCGATGTGACGCCTAACATTTGCCACATTTTTACGTAATCGCCTCCCTGGACCATCAGTGATATCCAGTACAGGTTGCTACAATTCAGAAACACAAAACGTGCAATAAGAATCTAGATCTGCCATACACTCAATTATATTAATAACTGGAAAAAAAATATTTCCCTTCAAAAACTGCACATAATTATTAATTGTCATGAGCATAAGCATAACTGATGTAAAGAAAAATGAACTGTGTTCATCAGAGAAAGCACTATTTG
Source organism: Thelazia callipaeda (assembly GCA_900618365.1). Classification (NCBI taxonomy): domain Eukaryota; kingdom Metazoa; phylum Nematoda; class Chromadorea; order Rhabditida; family Thelaziidae; genus Thelazia; species Thelazia callipaeda. The sequence goes on from UYYF01004556.1 coordinate 18,097, forward strand.
CAAACGAGATTTATGACTAACCAAATTTGTTTTAAAGCGATAACCAGGCCGAAGATAGTACGGTTGATACTGATTATTTGCTACAGCCTGTATCTGTATAACGTTGGAAGTTGCCTACAAATTGTAGTCATAAGATTCTTTATTCAACACGATACTGACTAGGATATTACTCATTCAAATGATTTTAGGAAGTATTGACCTGAGAAGTAATTAAAGTTTGTGATGTTGATGATGAACTTGAAGCGACAACATCTGCCGTTGAGTACTGCAACAAAGGTGAAGCAGCCGCCATATCGTTAATAAGAAATTTGAACTTTTCAAAACTAGCAGAAATATGCAATATCCTAAAAACTATCCTACCTTATAATAACAACCTCATGAAAAAGAACAGTGTTTATCTGAATCAAAAAGCTGACATGGAAAATGCATATAGGAAACAAAGTCTGAAACCAAAAAAATGTGAAATCAAATATAATTTACTGCAAAAACTTATGCGAAATTAATGCAATATAACATGATTTTTTTTCATGTCCGAGACATGGTGAGCAGAACAAAATCAAGTACGAGTAAAATGTAACAGAATCTGAAAACTTACAAGTTAACCTAACTGGGTGCCCAACCTTTCAAAAAGTAAAACCTCACAAACTACTTGACTAAGAGTTCTTCCATCCTTCCCTAGCTTCTCACAGGAAAAGTACGCATCGCGCAATGCAGCGCGTCAAGACCCATCATGAAATTTATAGAGATCACTCTAATGTAATTTACGATGCAACTTTGCAGCTTTGTAAATAAGTTATTTACACGGTAAGGTTATGTTTGGGGTATTTGCGTCCTAGATAGTCATATAGACTAAATTTATCATAAACTTTGCGACCATATTGTTTTTACACCAGATTCACATAATTTATAAATATTTAACAAATTGTCGTTTATTTGACTTTTACATCAAAATACATCAAGACTAATTAGATCGAAAATATTCATTTAAAAAAATAGTTAAATAGCACGTGCAACGAGCAATGGTAAAACAGTCATTTTTTGATTATCTTCGTACTGCTTGAATAATGGTTTGGGTAGTAAGTCTTCATTGTTGGCCTGAAATGTTGAGTCTATTTAATTAATTATCAAGTTATTGCACGGAACTCCTGTGAGGTCACAATATTTTTCAGTGGTTGTGAATTTTTGTGAAGAAAAAACATTAAATATGGATAGAAAAGTAGAATATGAGGAATGAGATGAGATTTTTTTCTATCACGAGTTCATGGCATAAGTAACATAGTTAGGAGACAAGTAAGCATGATATGCATTGTGAAGCAAAGAATTTGGTCTGAAACTAACAGGCACAGTGACAAAAATTAATTTGTCAACTTTGGGCACTGCTTTTTGCCGTACAATATCGACTTTTAGTTTTTGTCTTGGATTAATGAATCCAAAAACGGGATTTACGCGATACAGTTCGTTATCTGAACATTTTGCCTGCAAGAACATCAAACTTATCTGTTTGCACAATTCCTTCATGGTAATAAATTTATCATATTGCTTACTAATGTTATTACTTGCTTTAATCGTAATTAAATATAAGGTGATTTGACATGAATAGCATTCATTGATTCAGTTGGCATGAAAACTATCTCATTATACTTTTTCCTTAATTGCTTGTATTTTAATCATTTCCGTTAATTGATATTTATATCTTTGGTAACAAGTCGTCAAGGTTCATTTATTGTCATTTTTCAGTCTAACCTTAACAGCCAACCGACTATCCGTAGTGTTTTGTAACTGTACAGTTTGATATCCTCCCTCACTGTTCCATCGAAGATTCTTAGGCTCAAGAATCAAATCTTGTCCTTCTATATTTAAGTTCACGATTTTATTCCACATTATTATTCCAAAATAAACATTAAAATATTTTTTATAAAATACAAAAAAGTATGCAGACAGCAGAAATTTCGACAAAATTTTGAACGAAAATTAACCTATTTCTTTAGATTTCTCAATACTTTGCTGCGTAGTTTGCTGAAAATAATCATAATTAATATCTTCCATAATGAAAGTGATGGCAGTGAGTAAAACACTTCAAAGATTTAAATGATCAATTAGAGTTGGTAATGATAGTTTTTACCTCTGTTTCCCCAAACAATATACGATTGAAGTCCGTATCAGTTGAAAATGGCTGCTGAAATTTTGTTAGGGCTGCATGGCATCCGTTTTTGCACTTTGGTTCATTTTTGTTTAAAAATTGGAAAGTGTTTGCAAGTTTTGAGGTCCATTACTGATCGGTTGTATTCTTATTTTGATCAAACTGGCTTTATAATAATGACCTTAACATTCTGTACAGTCCTACTTAAGATTGAATGATGATTTAAACCATTTAAGAACCTCTAAATTTTTAGGAGTTCCCGCGTCCACTATTGGAATCATTGGGAGTTGATTTTGAGAAGTGAGAGATGCTTCATCGCCCCACATTTCTATGATTGATCCCTCCCTGGACTGATAGCTTTTTTCACTTCCTGATTTTCTTGATCTGTACGATCCATTCTTCTTTTTCGTTGATTCCTTGCTAGTGGAAGTTTTCTGCAGCATTTTGTCAAAGTTTCACTTTTTGACATCGGAAGTTATCTATTCGTTATTAATCCAATATTTTATGTTGCCAACTATTTTCTTTTTAGACTTTATAATAGAGGAAGTGAGGTGAAGGTAACTTGACGATCATCCTTTTATAGTATATTCAGTAGAGATTCTCAAGACATTTCGCATTATTCTCCAGTGCAGTAAGACTACAATTTGTGTTGTGATTAAGTGCAGAGCAAAATCACGATGAGTATTTCGTTGCAGAATTAGAAAACAAATTATATGACTGTTTAAAATAAACATTTTGTTGCAGTGAAAAAGATGAACAAAATTTGGCATGGCAAATTTTGTCCGTCTGTACTATAATTAAACCATGTGTAATGCCAAAGAAGGCAAGAGCAATAGTGTTTCGTGGGATAATTTTGTACAGTGCAGTAATACGTTGTTACTAATTCGCAATTACTGTTGAATTTGTTGTTTTTAGATATGAAGGAAAGTTACCTTGCCGTCCAGGAAGGCAACCCCACAGCATTGTACAAAAGCAGTAATAAGATTGCAATTTGTGTACTTGACTAAAGGTAATCGACTATAAATATAAAGTTGCGTTGGATGTACTCGCAGATGAGTACTTTCCAAACTTAGTTTTTGTTTAAGGCTACTTTTCTCAGCTATAGTTGAGAATAGAAAACGCTAAACTGTAGGAGTCTGACACCACGATCGTTTTCTTTTTGCACATTGTACCACCATGGCAGTTACCATAAATACCATCACACCAAATATCAATAACTCATTGTTTAGCGTTACGGGCATTTTATCGCTTGCTATTGATTGTGTTATTGCAAAATAACGGAAAATCACTATTCACAAGTTAATTTTCCACAGCCGCAGCAAGCCTTTCACATTTAACGAATGAAATTTGAAGGTGTCTCGAACACCATTTATATTCAATCTCTTAACACTTAACACTTGCAAATTCGGAAAAGTTACAGCTAGGCCGACCTCTTTTCCTTTTCTTATCACTAGTTCTAGTGAATATTCAAGTAAATTAATTTTGTGCTAGATTCGTTTACCTTGCATTGAAACAAAACTACATCTATTTTGGGTCAATATTCTTCCGTTTGCATAACCACCTACTTATACTCGAGACATATTTTGTCTTATGAACTGTATATTTATTATGAAGAAAATTAAAAGGATGAGAACGAAGAATTTACCAGTGGTTACAAAGCAGATATTTGATTGTTTTTAGCAATATAACCGCATCTACTTCTTTGAAACTAAATGCATATCTTAATGACATTACTGTGCTCATAACTATTCAAAATTGTTATCCCCAAGAATTTAAACGAAACTAAAGCTACATTATACATTTGAGACAAAACTGCTAAAGTGAATAAGCAAAGCACGTGCAATTTGTGTTCTTTACTTTTTATTCAGTTTATAAAATGAAGAGGTGTAGGAATCAAAGTAATTAAACACTGACATACTCATAGGTAAGTCTGATTTCAGTGAATGCCTCTTCAGATTAAGTAATTACAGCATAATGAACATGTCTATCTCATAATTGAGACCAAAATTTGAAGCGAGAAGTGAAAGTCATTCTGTATTTGAAACGGAGGTAGAAAGAAGATGAAGCTGGATCAATGTGTTTCTCTTTCTTTCTCAGCTTTTCTCCAAAATCCAAATGTTGGGAATTTCAAACTTTGCGGTAGTACGTATAACTGCATTACCGGAATTGATGTATAGCCGCTGTTGTAATCAATGTCATTTTTCATGCAGCTAGCTCGTCCACATGATAACATGCAATCAGTGACCGGATTTAATGGTATCATTGTATCCTAAAATGCAAATATAATATCAAAGTGCTGAATTTTGGTAACAATTTCATGACACTTTTATGGTTTCTGTATCTTTAAAAGTTATAACTTCGTTATTCGCAATCATTTTCAACTTTCCCATTTTAGCGAAAGTTTCCACTGACTCTCTCTTTTTCATAAAGTTTCAATAAAATGCAGTGTCAAAAATTATTAGTCCAATTTCACTTTATTTTATGGCTCACAGTAACGCATTCGGAATTTCTTTATCGGAATGTGGCGTATAAAATATGAAACTGACGCGACTTCTACAATTATGCAGTTAATTTGTTTCATCTATGTTTATAGACTCTGAATATGAAATCAAAAAAAAATTTGTACTCTCCATGTGAATTTGAAACATACCGCTTTACATTTGTAACGAGGGACAACTCGGATGTACTGACACCGATAATTATAACTTGGATGATCAGAGGAGTATTCTGCATTGAGAGCAATGATCTGTTCTCATAAAAACGTTGAGTATGAATAAAAACTGCTCAAGAAATAGTGAATCTTCAGTCATTAATTCTTTTTTCACTGTGTTATAAATAATCAGCATTTACTGCTTTATAAAAGATGCAAAAATTACTTATTGCTTAATGAAATGAATTCTATGGTTTACAGCTTATAATAGTGCAAAGCAATAAACATGATTAAGACTTTTTATATAGCGACTAAAAGATAGCAAACAGTTTCGCCGTGCTAATGTACGTTGGGAAAATTGTATCCCTCTCTAGAGCTGTTGTATATGCTATCAAAATTTCAACATCTTCAGCATATGATGTGATTCAGAATCATGCATGCTAGAAGTCGAACTCTATTAGCGGCAATTATTTAGTTTAAATGAATGAATAAAACTAACAAAGTCACAATTAACTTGACTGTGTTCGGGACAGTAACCACAGCTACGAGTGCATTTTTCTTGTACTGCTGGAAGCAAACATCGATACCGTTGATTAGGGTCGCAGATTCCTTTATTGACACTTTCTAAGTCATCAGTACATACTGGCAATTCATTTTCCTTTAAATGCTGAAACCTGTGATTTAAAACTACGAAAGCATGCAGAGCATTGCAAAATTTTCACCGCCAATTGTGTGCAATAAATGCTCATGAAAGAATCAGTAGAATAAGAAAAAGGCACGGAAAAGTAGATTCAAATAAATGGATCGGAACAGATATGTAGACAAGTTGAAGTAATTGATAGTGTGACTGACTGACTGATTTGATTAACAGGTAGTAGAAAACTGGGTAGAGAAGCAGTTAGGTGATAGATACCTGAGAATGTATGAAAGAATGATGTGTAGCGATATAATATAATCTCAGGCTGACCCCACACATCGAACAAGTCCGAGGACACAATATATATCTGAAGTTGAAGTGATGAAAAAATGTCATCAAAATGAGATTTGACTACGTAACGTTTGAGGTTAAAACACACCTAAACTCTTGGTATAAGTTACAGTGATCCCGATTGTTCTGCATGAAGGCACAATCAACAAGCATATCTTCACAGTGCAGATCGCGTACTCCTGTGAAGACCCCCGGTATGCCCAACAACTTTTCTACATTGTATTTAGCTGCGTGAGTAGAATCTGTGAGGTCATATATTGGGTCCATGTTTTTCTAAAGTTGGAAGTTTCATTCGTTTCACTTCATTGTTTGTGTTCTCATATTATTATCAATCTAGATAATTCATATTACTGTTTATCAAGGACAATTTCAGGTAGTAATCTTGATTCTTGATAACATTACAAGAGACCTATGATTTGCAAATCGCAACTTCTTTTTAAAGTGGTTACGATATGCAATTTTCAGGCATTCTAGAAAGACCAATGTGATATAATCCCTATTAACTTGTGGACACTTTTTGTTGTGTTCTGGGTAGTTATTTTTTAACTTCTGGCTTGGACAAGGTCATATTAGTTTGTTCACAATTTAAGCAGAACTGAATACTTAGAGATATAGAGGAATTATGTGTAAAATTTGTTATTGTAGTAATAGCTATGACAGGTTAACTCTTTGTTATCTATCTGGTTTTATTCATTTACTGCTTACATTTGTTATTAAAATGTTTTTATATCTCACAGATAGCTTTACCTCTGCATAAATTCGATTGAGATGAAATCTGTCGTGTTCCGAGATCTCCACATTTTTATTTCGAAAGTATTTTGGAAACATAATCAGATCGATATATGGATAGGAATGTATGAGATTTGTGTAAGCATGAGTCCAATAATTCTGCAAGTTATTTTCTCTTAGAATATGAGATGAATGCTGGAAGTAGTTTCTGCCTATATCAGAATGATTTTACATGTTAGCATTAAGATGTAATACATACAATTTCCATATTTGGCTGGTGGCATGTCATGCTTGTTGCGCTTTCCGCACCTATTACAATAGTGCCGTTTGATGGCTCGTTCAAGGAATGAAGATACGAATTTGTTATTACATCGTTGTATGCATAAAATTCTAGTCCCTAAAATACTGTTACTATCAGTGACACCAATAATCTTCCTGTTCTCGATTTTTCATGTTAAACGAAAAGTAATACTCTTTATCAACAGATTTTCTCATTAATTACCTAAAAAAGTGGCAGGATGTTTTGATAATTTATTTGTCGCTGTTTAAGGGTGGGGGTAGGTAGCAAAAAATGCTTTTTTAGCTTTAAGAGTGAGACTTGACTAAAAATTCCCTAATTTTTCTGGAGTTGAAAAACCACATTTTCATTATCGCTTTCTTAGCTGATAAAAATTTATTATTATTCTTTCACAGCAAAAATACAACTTTTTAGTGAAAGTATTGAGAAACTTGAAATCCTAATCATAGTTCTGAGTGTTAATAATAACTTACAATTGTAAATTCTCTGTATAGTAACTTCTTATCAGGATTTTTTGTTGCAATCATTTGGAAGCCAAAAACTTGATATATTGTTCTTAATGTAGTTTCAGCGTAATCTAAACAGTCCTCGAACAAATTCATCCACTATAAGTAGAATGCTTTGTTCTATGCGTCATTGATCAACTCAACTTTTAATTACAAAATAATACTTTGTTTTTGGAATGATTTTTATATTTAAAATTTTCAGTCCTCAGTATTTTAATATCTTTTATTAAGATATTAAAATTAAAATCTTGAGATGAATCCTTACGAAACAATTAAATAATGTAAGTTGACCGTTCTGTGTAATTAATCTTATCATAAAAATAGTCGGCAGTAGGTATTGTCAGTTATGCACCTAGTAGTTTTACAATAAATGCAAATTTCTATCTTTGATCTGTTCTAGAAGTACTACTCAAGAACACATTACAAATCTTCATATTACAATGCATGTCAGCAAATAGATTTTGATTAATAGTTGATACAGTGATTAGGGAAGGCACAAACAAGTTACTGACCCGTTCTCCACCTCTCCCAAATCCTATAACTCCGTAACAGCCATAGGTAATTATTTTTACTGATATGTAATCCACATCTCTTTCTTTCGCATACGATCGAAATCTAATATTCGTAGCATTTTGTATCACGCGAAGGAAGGTTCCAATTTGTGTCCTGCGTGATTTTGTGTAAGCAGGCGCTAGAAATGAAAATAATTTTTTTTTTGTTAAATTGTTTTCAAATAATGCATGTATTGAGCAAAAAAAATTTTTTTTCTACTGGCTTCTGAATTTCTCGTCCATTTTATTCGATGATAATTTTGAGAAACAGTAATTTTTCAAGCACTGCATGGATGAAATATGCTAACATATCCAAATGGGTATGGTTTGTTGTTGCCAAATGTTCTCTGGTTTTGCATCCATCAGAAAAACTACTTGCTCTGATGAAACTGAACAAACCTGAAACGTTTAAGGAATTTCGACAATTTATTTACTGTCAGATTAGATATGTCATTATCATTGAACGTTTTTTTATCAATTTTTCAAACAATTTTGTATTTTTGTTTTTGACTCAGCAACTCTAAATTTTGTCTGTATTAAAAAAGTGTAAAATAGAAGAGTTTATGTGCTAATTAAAACACATTTCTTATTTGTTCACATAATGCTAAGATGGATCATTTATCCTTTAATTTTTTGGTGAATTGAAATAGTAATTACCATTAAAACGAGAAAGAAAAGCTTAAACAGCCATACATAGTAGTCCATTTTGTCTATTTGAGAGTAGATTGATGGAAAGGGACAGAGTGTTGTCTGACATGCTTATATATTTAGATCATTTCTCGGCCTAATATTTATTCATATGTATAAATTATCATATTTGTGATTGGTATGGGAAAATGATGATAGTCATGATTATGACTACAATTATTTATCATAATCATGATGATGACAAATCAAAAATGTCAGCAGAAAAGGGAGAAACATTCTCATCTCTGTGTACTGTGTATTTCGACTTTTTATGTTTTTCGAACATTAACTTCAATGAGGAAAAAATATTTTAAGAATTGTAGTATTTCAGATGGAAGTCGTGTCAGTGGATAAGCATCAGAACGATCGTTGGCGTGAATTGAGACATCTTACAGATGTTAAATCAGCTTTTGCTCATCCTGCTTTTGAACCTGGACCGCAAGTTATTCTTAATATACTCTATCTAACTCTCATTTGAATTGAAAGTGCTTACTGTTAGTTCTTGAAAAACAAATTGTGACAGTTTATCATAGATTTATTATTGTACTCATTGATTCATTTGCACATCTAACGCGATGTTATTTTATGTTATACTTTGAAAATTTTAAATTGTTATGAAAACTGAAAGGTAATTTTGTAACAGAATATGACGGCAGTACAAAACTGTCGTGTATTGGTTGTTGGAGCTGGTGGTTTAGGATGCGAATTACTGAAGGATTTAGTAAGTTTTTCGTATGATCTTAACTGTTTCATTTTAGTTGTCAAATGCATACAGTGTTCATTTATTATTCATGTAAATTTATAAAATGAAAAACTAATGTGATGAACACTTAGGCACTGTCAGGCTTTCGAAGAATCGAAGTTATTGACATGGATACAATCGAATTGTCCAATTTAAATAGACAGTTCCTTTTTAGGTTTGTTCAATTTTTTCAACTAGTGGAAAGGATCACGTAGTTGCAAAAATTCATTGCTACAACCAAAGTATTGTTTTCTCTATTTATCAGTTTTTAGAGAAACAGATATTGATAAATCCAAAGCCGAAGTAGCGGCAGCATTTGTTCAAAAGCGAATTCCAGACTGTCCTGTCATCGCGTTTGTTTTTATAGCTGTTACTATTGAAAAAATTAAGTAGTTGTGCCTTCAAGCACTTAATAAAGTTCCATAGATAACTATATTTGCTAATAAAATCATATCTAGGCATAATTGCAAAATAGAAGATATGGATGATCAGTTCTATCGATCGTTTGACGTTATTATCTGTGGCTTGGATTCTGTCACTGCAAGAAGATGGCTCAGTGCTAAATTAGTATCATTTGAATAAATTTTATAATATTCTAATGAAACCTGACTCCGAAATAATTGAATAAGGCTGCAGTGAGTTAATTGATAACTCTGCGCCTTTAATTTTTCATATTCAATATGCTCCATGTATTTTATGAACTTCCTGACTAGGTGAGCTTGGTCGAATTTGATTCTGATGGAAATCCATTTGGAATTATACCATTAATTGATGGTGGAACAGAAGGATTCAAGGGCAGTGCTCGAGTAATATTACCATGGATAACTGCGTGTGTCGAATGTGCGATTGATCTCTATCCTCCACAAGTTTCATTTTCGTATTCTTTAAACTTTCATAATTAATTAACGTTTATTGCATTATGCATATTATTCCACTGAACCACATCTTTATTCTTTCTTAAGCATCAAGCTGCTTTTTGAATTCTCAATTTCCTTGTAGACCAGTTTCCCATTGTGCACAATAGCAAATACTCCACGGCTTCCGGAGCATTGTATCGAATATGTGAGAGTATTACAGTGGCCACAAAATAAACCATTCAATGGTCCGCCGAATAGCTTCATTTTCTGAGTTGTAGAAGTTCTCTAGCTGGATCGATTTTAGTCATGATATTGCATGTGTACCATTTTTCATCGTTAGAAGCTCAAAGATATGAACAAAAAAGAATAGTGAGTAGAACATGGCTATTAAATAGAGAATGAAATTAAAAATTCTATATTTAATGAACATTAAGGTGAAACATTAGATGTTGATAACATGAAACATGTGGATTGGGTATATAAAGCTGCTTTGGAAAGAGCTAACAAATATAAAATCGAGGGCGTCGATCTAAGACTCACGAAAGGTGTCTTAAAGCGAATAATCCCCGCCGTTGCTTCCACCAATGCTGTAATTGCTGGTATTAGAATTACGAATGCTTATACATTTTTGAATCGCATTAGTGCAAATATTCATTTTTGAATTTATGATTCTTTTTTTTTTTGTTTTCTTTTAAGGACTTCTTCATGTTTGACAAAATACTGCTTTTCATGAGAATTTATTAAAAGCATATATTTCAGCATCTTGCGCATTGGAGGCTTTGAAATTAGCTTCGAAGTATGTACTATTGTTTTTTTTTAAAGGTGAATATTTTGTATTTACATTGGTTCTTTATTTTGCTTTTACTTTTTTCAGTATTGCTTGTCCTATGCAAAACTACATGAATTTTACAAATATTGATGGCATTTATTTAGGAGTTGTGGAATTGGAAAGAGCGGTGAGACATATATATTTATATTCGTTTTTAGAAATTTTTTTGTAATCATTTATAATGGCCCTGGATCACACCTACTATCACATTGTAATTGCAACATAGCTTAGTAATTTTTGTCCTATACGTTCTAAATCAGATGAGGGACTAATTTTTGTTTTGTTGTATTTTAGAAATAATTTACAGAGAAGTTGTTCAGTTTGTGGAGAACAAGCACGGTATATAGATGTTTCGGTGCAGAAAACATTGCGCTCTTTACTGAATGAAATCACGGAGAAATTGTAAGTAACTTAAAGTTATTTCCTCACTATCATCATTTGTATTGCTAGTTAAGTAAGTTGGTTTTAATGTGATGTAGAACTGATAGTTTTTTTTAATTTCTTTTGTTTGAAGTGATAATTTCAGAAGCAGAGGATGGAAATAGTAGATATCGTTGCTATAGAAAAAATATATTTCATATTTTGCAGTCAGCTCTGTAATCCTTCGGTGCAAACAGCAAAAGAAAAGTTATATATGAAGAGCGATTTAATACCTGCAATGAATGAAATCAGTGCTGCCAACTTGTCAAAAACTTTGAAAGGCAAGTTTTTTGGCGTATATTCAAAGTGACTGTCACAGTTCTCGATGTTAATTCCGGGCATTTTTATTTAGTTGTGTAATCTGTCCGAATTTGGAATTATATAGTTTGGACTTTTAACAATTAGGCAATTTCCATGATCGCTTCCCAATTGTGCTTCAGTAGACTTAACGAAAAATTTCAAGATCTTGGTCTAGAAAATGGTGACGAACTCCTGATTGCTGATGAAACAAGAGTGCAACCAATTTCTCTGCGTATCCGATACCGAGAGAACTGAAATTTGTGACATTCACTATATTACTTGAATCAAATTATGATCCTCTGCATTATGGCAAACTTATTTTGTCGTACGTTTTGGTAGTTGATGGTAGGTATGTTTTGATAGTTGATGGTGGCACTCAAGAAAATTGGGAGTATTGCTGTCATTTCGTTTAATGGTGGAGTTATTTTGACATCGGGAGAATTTCTAGACATCATTAATTATTTCTAAACATATCTTGTTCCTAGTTTTTCAGTGTTTCATAGATATGTACTTGAGGTTTTACAGTTAACGCCTGCTAATAAAGTTGCAAAGCTTTAACTACGCATTCGCTTACGCTTACGAGTCGTAAATCTCTAGCAGTGAATGCAAGAACCGTATGAAACTATAGTGACCTTTTGATTTCATGATTATTATACACCAGTCACATTGTTAGGAAATATAAAGATGCCATAAATATTGAATTGCTATTCTCAGATTTTTCCCTTGGAATGAACCACGTTTCGTCTAGATCTTAACGATGTTTCCCAAATATCTGCGTACTTCTAGATGAGATATTAGATTACAACTAACACTTTCGGAAACGAGATTAGCCAAAAAATTTGCCGTAACAGTAAGAATGAACTGGGATTAACGTCTCGGTTATGCTGATGAAACGTTTATTTCCTAATGCGCAGGTGCTAATGGCACACCTAACATGTGAATCACTACTATTAATTTGGTATTAAATTAGTACAAGAAGGTGCACAGAATGTACAGTTTTGCAAAATAAGAGGAATGTGTCACATTTAAACATCGTCAGAGGATTTTGATATGCTGTAGTTTTGCTGCAAAAGTCGTTGCTTGTAGTCTTCACTGATAGGTTCATAATCTAATTCAGGATCAAAAAATTTCTCTGAATTGTTACCCAGATAGCGGATAAATGACTGGACAAAAGCAGAAAGAATATTTTTTGAGTCTTTGTCACATGGCATGTATCTGCAATGAAATGAATTCTAACGAATCTGGTACAAAAAAAAGTTGGCGCATCATAAATTGCTGTATCTTAGAATGAAAAAAATGGGTGGTGCACTTCACTTACTCAATTATTTGTGGAAATTTAACGAGTAGTCGCAGTAAGTAGATGAAGCCGTAGTATTCTGATGCGTAGAGTCCCCGTGGTTCATTCAAAAAATCTGAATGTAATCGACAGATGTGAAGATTGAGATAACGAGATCCAGGAACCATGCTTACAAAATGCATTAAGTATTTTTATATCTATAGATGATATGATTATCTCAACAAATATCTCGATAACTACAAATAACTATCTCACTTGACAAGCTGTCCAACTCTACTATCTCGCAATCCCCTTCCGTAAGATCTTTATGACGCAACTTTTCGTTGGGATACAGTACATCAGACATTAACACTAAATCAAAGAAGCTCTGAAATATTTTGATTTAGAACAATCGAAGATAATGATACTACAATAAATTATGCTTGTTAAGGTCCAATTCACAATAAATATATTCGTAAGTGGTACCAAACTAGAGCTCAGTCAAACACATAAGCCTCACACAACTTCAACTATATAGTGTTTGTAAACAGCAATCCAAAACATGATGGTTCCTTCTCGAAATGAAGTCCCGGAACAATAAATCAACCAAAAACTGTAACTTAGATTTGAAAATGTGTAGATAACGGTTTACTTTCAGATTATCCACGCACTCATCAAGCGCAGCAACAACACTTCTCCAGTAGCGTGCTCGTCCCTTGTGTATTCTAACTTCTGCACATACGGTATCCAGTTTCCGCACATAGATAACATACTCAAATGGATTAATTGTGGTGGGCAAAAAGTATGGAAATGTAAATTCGTCCTGATTTCTATTTCGTCCAATTTCTTCCTTTTTCTGACGCTTATAATTTCTGTCGAGTAAAAAATATTGCAACAAAAAAATTACTAAACAAATGAAACCATACAATAAAGCTTAGAAAGGCATTATTTAATCTCTAAAAGATTAAAATATTTCAAAAAGTCATAACAGTAAATGGTAAAACAAGGTTACCTCCTGCATAACTTGTGATACTGTTGAGCGTCCATGTAATCTTGGCAACTTTGACTTACTCTCAACTAAATTACGATCATTTTCCAGCAAAGCTTTCAGTTTGTCCGGAACTGATACTTCCTAAATTAGTTACTGTAGAATAAGCACCGTTTTTTGTTAAAAAGAAAAGGCATTAAAATATTTAAGATATTTTTTACGATTTTTGAAGCCATTATTTAAAAAAATATCAATTTTTTAACTTCATTTGCGAGAAAAGTCTTCAAAACATCTTCCGTTTCTTGTTTCTTGCTTTGACGGACTGAAAACTTATCAGGACGGGACGTATCTGCAAAAAAAGTGCAACCAATTTTACAAACCTTGAAAATTGCAAGCAATTGAAAAGATTTAGAATGCAATTTTCAATTCAGCTGGTTAATTTTCGTATTCCCTACTAGATGAAGAATCAGACAAGTGTGTAGATGAACAACCACGACGTAGTTCTGTTCTAGGTGGTTTTTTTTTCCTTGGTGATAAGGCAGCTTTTGCTTCTTTCATTTCCATCTAAAACTAATATTCTACAAAGTAAAGCTAAGAAATCCAAGTACAAAAATTGATCACAACTCAACTGTGGCTTACAAACCAACTTCCGAAATTAGATTTTTCAAGTCAATATGCCAAAGCTAGTTATGCAAAAATAAAATAAAACTTATTTTTTATCTTCTTAGTTCAATATTATGAGCTTTAAAAAAATACTTAGGCATATATACTACGCAATAACTTTTACGACATTACAGTTGGATTTGAGAACTAGATAACTCGAATAATTTTGCATAATACTCAGTTTACATGAAAAAGAACAAAGAAACTAATCACGTCTGGTTATGCTGCAAACTGTTTCATAATGCAAACCTTTGCAAGTTCAATATTTTCCGGTGTAAAAGGACGAAATCGTGAAGGTGTTCGACTATGAGGAATGTTTTCATCGTACCGCTTACTCCATCCCTAACACATTCGAACAATTGGATCATATAATTTAGTTCATATTACCTTTGATAATATTTTGTTCACGCACATCCACGAAGTTTTGGATAAGATTAATCATTTTAGAGTTAAAAAGCAACTGAAAATAAGACCTGGTAATGAACAGTATACATGTATTCTCCATTTGTTTGTACTTTAACTGCGATTATTTTTGCCTCATAAAAAAGATTATCGGTATGGCTACAAAGAATCATCGAATTCACTTCATAAGGCGCTACTGGTGCTATTTTTGACTGTAATACCGTTGAAAAATATATCATTAATAACATAGGTACGATCAAACTTTATAACATATCAAAAAGCAAACGAACAGATACTGGCTGTTACCTCAATTTCGTCATTAACACTAGTAACTGAGCCTGTTGAACTACTAGCTTCAGTTTCCATTGCGATAGATTCTGAAAATAGGATTTGAATTTAATGTCACGAGGTAGTTGGCTTTCTGAGTCACCCTTAAAATGATGTGAATCTGAGTGGTTTATGCATAACTACTAACAATTATTCCGTGACTACTAGATTATCAGTTTAGAAGGTTTAATTTCAGGTGATATTTTATTTCGATCTCGTGACTCACAACTATCGACTATGGAAAATACGGAAAAAAAATACGCAAAGCGCAACTAAATATATATGCTCAATCAATACTAATAGAGGATATGGTGATTATATGCGATTTAATACATCTCATGTGCTTACCACATCCAAACCAAGACACAGTTCTAGCAAACTGCACGTTCTTATCTTTACCTTCATATCTCTCTGTGATCAAGTGTTGCACTGTGTCCAAACTGAACACATTTCGAATATCGCTGCATAACTATGAGTTCAAACGATAAAAAATTCCTTTCTTAGAGCTAGACAAATATGTTGGTATAAAGCAAGTCATGTTTGTAGTCGTAAAAACTCATACTCATTTGCATTCGTCATTAGGTGACATCCTTCATTTTCAGAAGTTCAGTAAAATTTGTCCAATCGAAATCAATATATTAGTAACATTAATATATTAGTAATGTATAATAAAGTAAAATGTGGAGGTTAGTTTTAATATTCGCTCTATTGGTTCTGGCGCTGGACCTTATTCTGGCACTCTGGCAGTACTTGTCCTGCGCTCAGATTTGTTGTGCTGACATATTTATGTAACATTAATACAGAGTTTTGATGTAAGAATAGACACTGTTTTCATTGAAGCATTTCAGCTCGTTGTAAATGGTTGCAAATAAATCGTCTTTGGTTTTTCGATCTGACTCCCGTCTTTTACCGCGTATTCAAAAAGTATAATTGTAATTCTCTTGTTGTCTCTGGCATTTTTTTTTGCATGATACATCTCTCGCGTAGTAATTGATACTTTTTTTTCACTATAAGGTATATGTGACTTTACTATTTCAGAGACTATAGCATGGCAATGATAAAATTAGATGACTTAATGAGGTCATCGAGATCTCATTTCTTTATTATAATATTAGTGTGTCATTTTACCGCTTTATATTATTATCATTATTTATTTATTTATCATTTATTTAGTATTATCGTTTATTAATTATTTCTTTATTATTTGTTTTTATTATTTATTCATTGTTATTATTCATTATTATTATTCATTATTACTATCATTTATTTATTCATTCATTATTATTTGTTTTAATTAATTAATTTATTATTATTATTCATTATTTTTATTTATTTATTATTTAATATTATTGAATAGTATTCATTAGTTATTATTGCCACTGTGAATGCTATTTTCATTTGTGATCACAAATTCAAATATATTTTAGATACATCAAGCAAATGAACTATACGATGCGGAGGATATTGCACGTCAACTACGACAAATCTACCCGTGTGTTAATTTCACTGTTTACAAGTGAACTTTGTTATTAATTTTTCTACCAAATGAAATGTTGATTCCAGAGAATATTCTCGACGAAAATATCGTGATTTTATAAAGTCAGTTGAAGTGGGACTTGAAAAATTAACGGAGATTGATGTAGAAGGAAGTGTAGAAAGTATAGTTGATCTGACTAATGATGCAGATGGAACGTGTAATGTCGTACGAAAACGGAAAATGACGTTGGTTTTTTTGCTTGTCATATTCTTATTTATAATTACTAAAAGTATCTAAAATTTCAGCTTATACACCGAGTTTATTTAGCTTCTAGTGATCTGTTTTTCAGCCGTTATCAGCCTCGTTTTCTATCATGACTCTTCTGTCGTATCCATTTGAGGAAAGTTGTCGAGTGAACTTTTTTCTCTTAGCATGTATTCATTTGTATTTCAGATCGAAAAGAAATCAAGTTTTAGCTGGTGCTGAAAAGAGCGATCATTATCATCCTTCTGTCATCTCTGAAGCTGGTGTTAGATTTATTCCAAAATTCTATACAAATTGTTTTTTCAACACTGATTTCTATACTCTAAGTATATGAATTCATTAACGTGTTTTATTATCACTGCAACTTATTTCTATTTGAACTACACAATTTAATGTGTTGTAGAAAAAATCTCGGAAATCTTCGCCTTCATCGAGATCATTTTATAACACAACCATTGATGTGGAGTCGAGTGTATCGGACGTTACATTCACAGATATTGGTGGTTGCGAACAGCAACAGTTGGTACTCATTTTGCTTTAAAAATTGTTGTAGTAGTATTTAAGTTATACGTTTTCATCAAATTTTCTGTGACATATCAGCGTCTTTTTGGAATATATTCTGCTTTACTTTTAGCAAATTTGTCATTTTGTTGTACATCTCTTACATCCAGAAGTCCACAGTTTGCTTGGAGTATCACGTCCTACTGGATTTTTACTCTGTGGTCCTCCAGGTTGTGGAAAAACGTTATTAGCCCAAGCTGTGTCAGGAGTACGTATTAAGATGATATTTTAAATTTCTTACTTTTAAAGATTGTGGTTTGTTGTCAGTCTTTAAATTAGCATTTGTTTCAGGAATTTAATTTGCCATTATTGAAAATGGAAGTAACAAAACTAGTGTCAGGAGTATCTGGTGAAACAGAGCAAAAAATAAGATTGTTATTTGATAAAGCGGTTGAAGTAGCACCTTGCATTTTACTTCTGGATGGAATTGATGCCATTGCAGCTAAACGAGAAAATGCTCAGCGTGAGATGGAAAGGCGTATTGTATCCCAACTCGTTGCTTGTCTGGATGGTATTTATTCGTAACCGCACCTTAGCTTTTAATTCGTTGCCTTGCTTTATTTGTAGATGTAGATTTACAGTGAAACACAGTTTTCAGATTTGTCAAGTCCAAAGAAGAAAACTGATGTAAAAATAGACACGACAAACACTGAAATTTCCGTCGACAAAAGTTTTGAGGAAAAGCTTGTTCTTGTAATAGGTACTTCAATAAACCATATTGTTTTATATCAGATTTAGTTGTGCCTAGAAGTATTTGTCATTAATTAAGACCATTTTTTAAATAGTAATATGTGTTGCAGGAACTACAGATAGAGTAGAAACCATCGATCCAGCTTTACGAAGAGCCGGTCGTTTTGACAAAGAAATATCTGTGGGAATCCCAGATAAGCGAGCTAGATTGAGAATATTGGAGATTGTTTGCAGGTCCTTGTTTTTAATTCACTTTTTGGCATTACTTCTACGATACTTCTAAAAAACTCCTTTTTTTGGAAAGTATCATAGAATTTCGTTGTACATCTCTTATATATTTATATTTTAGAGGACTTCGGCTAGATGAACATGTATCGCTTGAACATCTTTCGCGTCTCACTCCTGGATATGTTGGAGCTGATTTAAAAGCTTTGGCCATTGAAGCGGCAAAATATGCCGTGGATAGGTTGGTTTAATATCCAGTAGGATTACTAAGTATTTTCATTTGCTCATTCCCAGTTTTTCAGGATTTTTGTATGAAAAGTATCTGTTTATACACACTATCTTTCTTAATTTTTAAGAATATTTGAAACAGCTATAATGCGTAAATATGCAGCAAACAAAATTCAGCAAACCGAAATCGAATTACAAAAAGGTGCGCTTGAATTTATTTACATATTATTTACATAAACAATTGATAGTTTTTAAGTTTGAAGTCAGATTGATTCTTTGTTATTATCTACATGCACTGGGAATGAGGTAACGGAAAATTGTGATGAGATGTGTAATAGTTATCCATAACATTTCAGTACTCAATTAAGTGGTACATGTTTTTTAAACAGTTTTCTTGGAAGCCTTTCAGTTAAATCTTATTATTATTTTAACTACATATTAATAGCTGATGATAATAAAGTGATTACGGATCGAAGCTTGTTTACCGTATTTTTATTCTGAAATCACAAATATTTGACTTCAGTACTTATGTGGATAAAGTCACCGCAACGAATTGATGATAGCATTTTGCAAAATGTTCACATAACAATGAAGGATTTCAATGAAGCATTGACGAAAATGCAACCATCAGCTAAACGTGAAGGATTCGCTACCGTTCCAGATGTTACTTGGAATGATATTGGTGCACTTGAAAATGTTCATGAAGAATTAAATTGGAGCATACTGGTATGCACAATATATCATCAAAAAATTTTCAAGTTAACTTAAATAGAATTGGCTCAATTTGTATATAGTGTTTATATTTAGAATGAAATCTAATTATAAACAAATTGTCTCTAATGAAGAATTGCAAGATGATACGCTAGAAAATTCATGAGTTCTCATTTATTTGATAAGAATATAGTATTTGATGCGAGTGGTTTTTTTTAGATTCCAATTCGAGAGCCTGAGCTTTTTGATAAATTTGGAATAGAAAGTAGACCGCAAGGAATATTGCTCTGTGGACCGCCTGGATGTGGTAAAACATTGATAGCAAAAGCTGTCGCGAATGAAAGTGGCATGAATTTTATTAGCGTCAAAGGTCCCGAATTACTGAGCATGGTATCATCTAAATACATGTAGATGAGGCATAAGGAAACGACTGTTATTACTTGAGCTCTGACTTGTTCTTTTTCAAAATTATCTTTATTCAGAAAAAATCGTTTTAACAGATCGTTAAATGCTTATTTTATGCAGTATGTTGGAGAAAGTGAAAGAGAAGTACGAACCGTTTTTCAAAGAGCAAGAGATTCTTCACCATGTGTTATATTTTTTGATGAGATTGATGCTTTATGTCCAAAACGAGTTGGAAATGAGGTATTCCCGCACATATTTCTTATTCATTCCAGTGGTTTCGCAGAGAAATTGTGAAATTATTATTCTTAACGCAAAATGCTCTTGAAATTTCAAGATTTACATCTTGCATTTCACATGTAATGCTCCTGTTGTTTCAGTCAAATGGTAGTTCACGGTTAGTGAATCAGTTGCTCACGGAAATGGATGGTATGAGCAGTCGAAAAGAGGTATTCTTGATTGGAGCTACAAATCGTCCAGGTCTCATTTTATATTTTTTCAGTAGTCAGAACCGTTCGATATCGCGATAGATATTTTGTATTCTGCATTCTCAAAAAAAAACAAATCATGGCTAGCACTACTCTCCAATTTTTTACTGGTGGAGCTGTCAGCATACAGTACAAATATGACTTGCAGTTGAAGTGAAGGAAGTACTCTTTGCGCGAGACTACCATTGAAGATATCGAAGTCATTACCGGAAATCATGAAGTAAATATTTACAGATATCGTCGATGCTGCTATTTTGCGTCCAGGAAGATTAGATAAGATACTTTTTGTCGACTTTCCTAATGTAGATGAAAAGGAAGACATCCTTCGCAAAATAACGAGAAACGGAACGCGTCCTCGTCTCTCTAGCAATTTTTCATATCATGATATTGCTGCAGATCCTGCACTTCAATGGTTCACGTAAGTCTCAAAGATATTTTCAATATTTTTTAAGTGAATAGAATTTTCTTCTGTTTCACTGCAGTATTGGTTCCTTACATTCCACACAATTGTAGATAAGAGCCAATAAGCTGTATTTCTTATACATGCAACCCATTTAACTTTGAGATGTGGATAAAAACTTTATTCATTGAAAGTTATGAGCTTAAATCACTCCTTTTCTGATTGTTGAGAAAGCTATTTCCAGAGGAGCCGACATGGCAGCCCTTGTTCGTGAGGCAGGTATAGTAGCCATGAAGGAGAGCATATCTGGCAATATAAACCAGCTCTGCCTCGTAACTATGGAACACTTCCGTGATGCGATCCGAAGAATAAATCCGTCAGTACCAGCTAAAGACCGAAATGTTTACCAGCGGATGAAGGAAATGTATCGGAAATTTAGTTCTACTTGATATAATTGCATTTGTCACCCATGTAAGTGTAGATTAATATTCGCTGATATGTCCATGTAACGAAATGTAAAAGAATTATAATAGTTTGAGTTAACAATTCAACATGTTTGCAGAATCAAGAACCACATATGCACATAGCCTCTTCCAAATGCCCAAAATCCTACCACATCACATGAAACTGTTGTCTTTGTCACGCGAATTCATACGCAATATTGCACACTTCACATGTGTGATTTAATAGTATGAGTTAACAATTCCTAGTATAGCGCATAGTTCACGAACTACTTTTAATGCTTAAAAACAATACCAGTCGCATGTTGCGCACTATACTTCGGTGTTATTAAATGGGAATTTAGGAACCATATACTACGCAAACCGCTATGTATGTAACGTACTTTAGAGTTTATTCAACAAAACAATCTTTTTTTAAACTGCCAAAAAGCCGGAAAACTTGAAAGCAGAAATAGTTGAAACAAGACGCCTGCCTGTCCCATGCATTTTGATGAAGGTAAAGGCAACACATCTGACAACGTAATTAATGAAAATACACTAAATGATTAATGGTTACACAACCCAGCGGTGAGTAGAGCTAATATACGATTACGATGGTTTAGGGTCAGACTGACCAAAATCGAGCAACAAATAGTTGTCGCTATAATGCATGGTCAAGAAAAGAATTAAGCATAGGTGATATCACCAAATCAAAGTGATGGCAGGGACGGCTCTGAGCACCGGCCGTTGAAGGCTTTTATTTCTCATCCTTATTTGGCATATTCTTGTAACCAAGTATTGCCTCTTCGCCACAGGCCGTAACAACGAGGCACTGTAAATAGTAATCAGGATGGAGAATCTCGGTTTCTATAGTCTTGAACAGTTCGAAGTATTTCCGTAAAAGACAAACTAACCAGTATCCCATTTTCATCTCTTTCATAGGCTTGTTTGATTTGCTCTCCCAAATCACCTTCAGGCAATCTTAAGTCATCTTTTGTTTCACAGGTATCCAGATCCATTAAGCTGACATAGGAATCGTCATTTATAGAGAGAAGCTGAAAGCGCTATTAATGAAACTAAGAGATTACACTGGCAGTATTTGAGATGTTTGAACTTCAATAAATTACTATTCAATAAGTTACTATTGACTTGAATGAATAAATTTCTAGGAGTGTCAATGATTTTTCAATACTGTCAATTTTTATTTTCGATCCTTACTGTCTTCTACTACTAAAAACGAAGAAAGCTACAATATACTTTCACCTGATATTCCTTGCGCTTTACAACTGGAACATCCATGTTATGAGTAGACGGACATATATCTTCCAGTTTTTTTCCTGTGAAAATATCTAAACCAACAAGATGAACTTTAGCATGACCATGTTTACCAGTTTTTGAAGTGCTCATCTCAACAACCTAAATAATATTATTTTATCGACAAAAATAAGCAACTAAAATTCAACTGCGGGAACATAAAAGTTAATTGATTAATTGTGCTACATTTCCACTCCAGATATTAGCTGATCTTCTCCCTAAACACAATCAGCATTACATAATCTGGACTGAATCATCTTTAAGCATTAGAGTATTCGTACAATTAAAATCCATGAACGAGAAACCAATGATAAGTAGAAGTAATAACTTCAGAAGTACTGCCAAATACTAAGGTTTCCTCCCACTGCTACAGAGTCATAATATTCATGGTTATGATACACGTGCTAAATGAGCCAAATAATGAGATGAAAAGTACTTTGCATGGGCGTCCTTTGAGCATTACATTTTCATTTTTACGAAGAGCAGAGCATTGTTTTGGATATGTTGTTGCGGCGCCTGCATCTCCAGTATGGAAGTCATGATCGTGCTCGTGGTCTGCCATAATCTATGCAGAATTGCCCACTGAAGAAAATTTTATATGTGCTTAAGACAATATGCAAGACGAACAAATCAACGCAACATGAGAATTTTCGAAGATCGAAATCGAATAAAGTATAAATCAACGGTAAATGTAATCAAAAACTTTGAATATAGAAACATGAGACAATTATTGAAGTACACAATATCTTCTTTCAAATAATTCACATCAATATTAATAATTTAGGGAACGTATAACTTGAGCAAATTAGCAAAAAATGGTTGTAATACAATGATTAAGAAATATTTTGACGCCTATACCAAGAAACAATTACACAAAAAAATTTTATAGAACGGATGCAATATGCGGAGTTAAATAACATAAGACTTGACGCACATACACATCATAGACCAAATAAGGACAGCTGAACAAATTTCATATCAGGGTAATGACTACTTTACACATTAAATCCATGATTCTAAAACAACTCGAATTATCAAACCTTAATGAGAAAGCAACAATTTAGTGGAATCCTACCAATCAAAGCAATCCCATTCTACTCTTATCTACATTAACTAAATCTAGGCTTCTTCCCAACTTTTCGCTACGAAGTGATATATGAACAAATTGGCTCAGATCAGAGAAGAGAAATAACATTGTGTGTGATGCCATTTGGCAATACTAGTTTGCTATCGTGACGAACGTAATACTAACAAAATATAGTAAACAAATGGAGAAAGGAAAATATATAATACACATATATACCACAACTGGCGCATTTATGGAAGGAATAAAGAGTGGAGTTTTTCTTGATACCAACGCAAAGCAAGAATTTTGTTTGACATTTAACTCACACTGACATAAAAAGTCAAAAAAATGCATCCTATATGATTAAGAAGTAATAGAAGTTGCTGGATACAAAAATTGAACACCACTCCAATCTCACACACATAATAGTAGCAGCCAAACATAGACCAACGAGAACCGAACCTTACGCACTGATGTAAATGATATGGTTCACTGCAAATCTGTCAATCCTAAAGCAAGTACCGTAACCGCTTGCAGTGAGTGACTGATTGCTATAAACCTATGTCAACAGGGAAAGAGCGCGCAATTTGAACAGATAAAATCGACGAAATTAAAACAGTTATATTTTGAAGCTAGTCCAGCGAAATATATTTAAGTGAATATTTTAAAAAATTTTACAATCTAGTAAGTATAAGGATTTTCTAAAATAGTGCACTATAGAATTCAGATATGCACATATTGCGATAATTATCCTGTTTAAAAAAAAAAATCCATAACATCGTGCCAGCCAGCAACTGAACTTCCTTTCAGTTTGTTGAACAAAACGCTGCATATAATTAAGAATAAATCATAAATCCAAAAAATTAAACTGTGAATGAATTTATACTAACTACAAAGTATTTTAGAGGAATGATGTACTAAATATTGCAAAAAGCTTAAGGAGAAAAAAATGAGAACCTTTGTGATTCAAAAAATTAAATTAAAATACAAGTATTATAAAGCAGAGTGCAAATTCCAGATTTCTAATTGTTTAAAATCATTTCTGTCGAATTTAAATTTGAAAAAAGCTTGAAATCCAAAAATTTTTCTGAATTTGATAGATTAAAAGACTATAGTCCTGAAACCACTGCAACAAAAATCGTAAGTACCATGCATAGAGATGGAGATTCGTAATAGCAATTTGCAAAGAAAATAGGACAGCTTTTGCCAAAAACTGCATTTGATTTTATTCGGTACTCAGAGTGATCAGTAATTAAATGTCGATGTAAAATTAAGTAGATAAAAAAGAATTTTGAGTGTATAGTTGACAGTAGCACCCTTCTTCGAGGTTTTCTGAATATGTCTGCGAGAATAACAGTTTAACGGAAGTTTCATAAGCTTTTTAAATTCATTAACAACACTAATGTTAGTGTTACCAGTTCCATTAGTAAAATTCCCGAAATTTAAAGCTTTGAACGTATTTACTTCACCGCACGCTAAAACAAGTTTGAAACATGATTTTTTTTTCATGTGGATTGAGCTGATTATTGATATTTTAGAGCTGATTCTCGCACTTTTGTCATTAATCAAGGATTAAAAATGTTTTCAGTGTTTTCAACATGACGTGAAATTCTGAAGCACTTGTAACAAATAAGCAGAAAGATTATTTTACTTCTTATTTACTGCTAATGTAGATATAAAATAACGAAAGACAAAAAAAAAGTTATTTTACAATTTCTCCAAACTACATTAACATTTTCCTTAGTGAAAATTTGAACATGGTAATTATGCAAAACTATTATCAACTCTTCTTCAGTTACATATTTAGAAGGATGGACATCCAAACTACATAAACTTCCTATCTGCTAAATATCTGATATCTGCGGTATTGTAAATCCATCCACTCATTTGCGATCAAAAACTGGAACTGATACTGACATTCAAGTCAACTGCAAATAATTGCATTCTTTTCAATTTTCGCTATGTGCCCAAAATAATGAATAGAAAAAACAATCTGTTCTAATTCGTAGATTTTCAGAAAGTGTTACAGGAGTTTAATAACTAACCTAACTTCTTTCAGGTGCTGGTAAGTTTCCTTTAGCCCACGGCAAATTCGAAGATGGAAAGCTTTTGCATGAATAATTGTATATGTGAGAGTACTACTTCTAACGGATATATGCCAATTCACAGGACCAATTTGAGTTACTCAGATATCTTTCGCAATTTGTCATACCTTTAAACGGAGTTTTGTTATAGCTAATGCTCCAGAAAGATCGCGTGATATTATGAATTATCGTTTTTATGAATCATACTTATCCTTGAAAAATAATATTTTTTTCACATCCAACGTCTGTTTTACTTCTGATTTGTTTTTCTTGGTTCCTATCTTTTAATTTAAAAGCAAATTATTGTTGTTTCTCTCTTATTACTGCATGCTGGACTGATTATAATTTTATTGAATTTAAGTATCAAATATAGCGATCAGGTTTCTCTTCTTTCAAATCAAGAAAAAAAAAAGTATTTTTATGTCAATTTTAATGTATACTATATAAACGAATTTTATTTAGATGGGTGTGCATATTACTAAAAAGATTTTTTTTTACACAAAAAGCATTGTAAAAAAATGTCATACCCGTCATATTTTTAAATTAATATTTACATATTAATACAAACAACAATCAATATCGGTGAATCAATATCGGTGAATTTGTAAAAGCTATACTGAATGAAGTGAGTGCAGCAATAAAAACTTTTATCAATCTTGTAAAATGAGAAATTATAAATTTGTTGCAGTATATATATATATATTTCATCTTTATTCGCACACATTTTAGCATAGAATATGACTATACTAAGCTACGAATATCATCAGTTTTAGTCAAAAATAATTTTTCTCGTCTTCAATTTCCAATATTAGTACTAATGGATATTTCACCAACTATCTTTCAGTATCTCAGCTGTGGTCAAGTCAATTGTGCTTGTAACTTTGTTTTTTGAACCATTGAACCAGCATTAAAAAATTACGATCCATCCAGGCCTGAAATTTCATTAGGTATGCATATATAGTACTTATTCCTCGTATCTAAATAAAAATAAACTGATCTAGTAATAACTGATTCGGCGAAAATATATGTAAATATTTTCCTTAAAATATTCTATTGATATCAATTTTTGGTAGCGGAAAATAATTGTAATAAATAATGTAAATTGATGTTACGACTTACATTCTGCAAAAAGTTATTTTGCTTTTACAGCACGTTTACCTACTGAAAAACTAACTTTATTTACATTCGCGGCATCTAACTGTACCTTGAAAACGTCCAGCTTTTTTGTTTCATTGACGTGTTTGTTCATGAAGACTTCGAGCTGAAGATTTTTCAACCTTTTACAATAAATGAACAAAAGTAATACAAGAAAAGAACTGCCAATGAATGTGATAACAACAAGGCTATCACTGTTATTATTTACTACCAAAGGTATTTCTTACTATCAAATTAATATCACATGGAAGTTAATCTTCTTCTTTTTGCATTCATCACTATCTGTTATTATTTATTTATTTATTATTGATGAATTATTACCATTATGTTTATGCAACAATGATTGTTTTGATGAGAGTAATATTGCTCTCATTAGCATAATCCCTATATTCACAATAATCATGAATTAATACGAATACGAACATTATTATTATCAAAATAATGTAGAGGACCACAGACCTTTTCGATCTCGCGCTGAGTTTTGATAAAAGTTGCGCTTTTAATTACACTTCGTAATAACACATGGTATTTTCCAAGACTACAAAAATCTGATCATATTTAATCAGTTTGTTGCAAATTGCTATCTACCAAAACTATTAATAAACATTACATTGTTGTAGTGTGATATTATTAAAACTTTCATCAAAATTTATATCCTAACAGTAGCATGCATTAAAAGAAAAAGTAGGTTTTTGATTTTCTGGTTTCAATTATATTTTTAAAATCCATGCATCCATTTTTAAATTTCTGGAGTTAATACTGAGTATATTGTGGATTCGATAGAGAGAATGGCATAAATAGATAGTAATGGTGGTATGAAACGAAAAAAACAAATGAGAGAATTAGAAAGTAAGCAGCAATTTTGTCAAAGTCTCATTTATTCAACTACTGTGATTTGAAGATGAAATTGATGTTTGAAGCGCTTTTTTAAAGGATTACTGTTAGTTACAGTACTCGATGGAAATTTTTACTGGGTGTATTTAACGGAAATATGGCTATTGTATGCAGGATTGCACACTGCTTTTACAAAAATAACAAACTGCAGTTGGTAAGCAAATGTATGGTGAATTTACAATAGAACAAGCAGATCACCGAAAGCTACTCTTATAGAAATTATTTCTTGTTCTTTCATGCATTGCAGTTCAACAACCCTTTGCAGTGTTAATTAGAAATCAAAAATTACAAAATATTACGGAGAAAACGATGAAAAAAAATAAATGCATACTTTTCGACGATACTCGACCAATTTTCAAGAAAGTAGAAGAACAAAAATTGTCTTCCAATATAGTTATTTCCAATATTACCAAACAGTGTGGTTACGTCTTGCTTACGGATGACATACGATCGCGAATCAGATGCTATTTGAAGTAAACTGTAGAAAAGGAAAATTAATTATGGTTGCACTCACTTCATACAAATACCATCACTTTTTCAACGAGCGTTGAATTTCATATAATTCATAAGAAATTGCAAATTCTCCTTGGAATATACTAAATAAAGAACTTACACTTTCAATATGGTAGTATCGGAGGTACACGATAATGCAAGCAACAAGAAATGCTGTTCTACCTGTGCTCTTTCCTTTTTATAAAAATCAAAAAGCATTTTCCAGAGATCGATTGAACCATGTCTCACACCTTCACAATATGTAGCAGCTCGTATTGAAGGTGGTACTCGGAAATCACATAATCATTTAAGAAAACTGAGTAATTTGCTAGCAAGAAGCAATTTGTTTTTGACTAAACAATGAATATTTTCAGAAATAAAACGTTAATATAGAAATTGTTTTTTTATTCAGGGAAAAATTTCAAGTTGTTCAATAAGGAAAATTTAAAATCTATTTTAACCACCTTTTCCAGAAGAAATAATAATAATAAATAATAATAATAATAACAATAATAATAATAATAATAATAATAATAACAATAATAAT
>UYYF01004556.1:46926-57805 GCA_900618365.1 Thelazia callipaeda
GAGTTTTTGCTTCAGTTATCTTGTAACACTATTTTTGATTTGCATACGCAAAGAAAAAGATATTCATATGAAAGTTAAACTAGAAAATGTAATATCCAGCAGCATAGCAGCATTGAAAATTTAAAGTATCTGACGTAAAGGGAACGAAAGTAATGCACGTGTACTGAAAAGAAATCAGAAGGAATGAAAATGAAAACAATACACATCGCATACTTACTTACTACACTCACTGCTCATCAGTGTTGTATTTGTACATGCATTCAGAAAACTATTCGTAAAATAGTTTTGTAATTTATCGATACATCTCTGAGTACCAATGCGGCAACTGTGTGCAACTGCATGTTCTTTCAAAAGACTGAAAGCGCTTTATTTCTTAATTAACGAAATAAATTTTCTGAACTTTTCAGTCTTTTCTGCACAGTTATACTAATCAAATAATACCATAATAAGGATGAAGCCTTATTTTCATCAAAGTTGACTGAATGAAGCGAACGGAACTTTATCATTCTTGAAATTTTTTATCTACGGTTTTACACAACTGACGAAATTTTTGAAATTGTGCAGTTTATGTTTACATATATGTAAGCTTTCCTAAAAAGTATCTCTAGCCTTGAACAGTACTGATAGCATAACAATAAGCTTTAGAATTCTAAGGCTCATTTTTTCGTACACTCAATAAATGTCTTCAGATGTAAATTTTTTTTCAACCAAATGAATTAATATTAATTATACTTCTTGAGCACATTGCTATCAATTTGGTTATTACTTTCCAATGCAGTCCAATTAACAGAATTGAAAATTGGAGCAAGCAAATATTCCATATATTGCTGAAAAAGATTTCATATTTGGAGTAATAATTCGCTTTCTATATAATTTAATTTCAAGTCTTGAAAATATTTCCATTCATTTATTTCATAAACTGAAAAAATTTTTTCGGAACTGAATTTGGTAACTGAAATTAAACACAATGCTAAAAGGTTTCGTCAATTTAGTTCGACAATGTAAAGCAATACTAATTTTATATTTACAATTTTCTGAAAAATTCGTCCTCCTTACTTTCATATAACGAAATTCTGGTTCATTACCAAAATATCGGGCAATTCTATCAAATCCAGCAAATGCTTTGGACCACGGTAAATATTCTTCTTCATATCTTAAGTAACGTGTAATATTCAACGTTACTTCGTAGTTTAACATACCACCTTCTGCTAAAGCAAATGCATCATCAATAATCATTGATCGGGTGCGTACATTCAATGCCTAAATAAATGAAATTTGCATTAGAAATATATCTTGATAGTAAAAGTTGCAATCTTCGGAAGAAAAGACTAAATTATAAAAAATTCAAAACTTTTATTACATAATTGTTAACGCCTGCTTCCATGATTTAATTCTGAACAATGAATTGAATTACATTGATGATATCATCCGTTTTGTTCAATTACCTTATGATCAGTGATAAGTTGTTTTGTTATTTTTAGCCAGTTTGGAAGATCATAATTCACGCGATAAAACCCTCGAGCTAATGTGTTCAATACAAATAAGCTACTTTCGGGTACGGATAGATTTCGAACTAAAGCAGAAATCAGGCAGTAATATTGAAAAAACCCATTTATTATCATTTTTATCATCATTCTAATAAAAACATACATTGCAACAATCACAAAAATACCATATCGTCATGGATTAAAAAAAAATTACATTCATGATGAAGCCACTGCAAAGGTTGAGCAGCATCATTTATTTGGTACCATAATGGTATGCTGTACACATGGCTGAAAATATCTTCATTAAAATACAGAACTATTAATCACTTTTGTAATGACTGTTATATTGATGAAAGTTAATAGTTACCTTTCGTCAATCAGCCTACTTTCTTGACCGTACAAAAATCGCTTTTGTCGTAACTCGACTGTTTCTGAATCTAATCTTTGCACATTTATCACTGGATAGCCAACCTATAAAGTAAAGCAAAGAATCTAAAAGTCTGAATTTCTTTTTTTGATTTCTTTCTTTGATCTCTTTTTTTGCACACTAGTATCAAAGCGCAGCTCACACGATATCAGCGAAAATAAAATGACCTACCTGAGTGATCCAACTTGAAGAAAACTGTTTAATATTAAAATAAGCTGATGAGTTTTTGGCACTATTCGCGGAATAAGCTTCATGAAATGCATCCCACAAGTTAGAATGATCAGCGTTTCGATATTCAAAATGTTTTAGATAAATCTGAACATTGACGCTTACTATAGTTGAAAGATTTAATGGAGTAATTTAATCTAATATATAATTTTCTCTTCCTACATTTCTTAAAATTTCAAATGATACATACGTTCGTGCCATTTTTAAAACTCTCGGGACCTAATACTTGCTCCGTCATGTACAAAAATGATGAACCCTGTAAAATAAAAGCCATTTTAATCACATTCAAGAGTTAATTATTTTAAATTGCAATTTAAAAAAAATGATTATATTTTAGCAATCATTTGTAATACAGGAATGACTTTTCAGTAGCAAAATTAATGTAAAAGATTGTTATTCACAATTTTTAATTTGAATTTAAAGCACCGCAGTTTTCAAGGATTTTCAAGCTTTCGTAACCTTGTAGTACGAAATATCGTCGAAAGCTTCCGAAACATCTTCTGCTTTCAAAATTTTAAAATATAATGGATGTGAGATGCAACTTGAATCATAACGCATTGCTCGGCTTACACTGCTTAGCAGGAAATATTCGTCATAAAAACATTTGAATTCAATACATTCAGTTTTAAAATTGAAGTCATCATGATGTTAAAAGTATTTTAATTTAAATTTCATCCTCTGTGAACAAAAATTTGAAAAATATATTACAAATGTTTTGCTTAAAAAACATTATTTTATTAACCTGATAATACATGCCAATACTTACGGACAAAAATGAAAAGTTTTGTTTCATTTATTTCAAAGCCAATAAATCAAAATCAATTAAATTGATATGAATTAATACGGAAATTGTTTTACCCGCGGTATATTGCCATCAGTAGCGGCACTTGCTCCCAAATATTGCATGAAAGTAGCAAATCCTTCATTAAGCCACAAATCATCCCACCATTTCATGGTCACCAAGTTTCCAAACCACTAAATTTGAAACTTCAAGAATCAATAACATATTTTTTTTAGACAATTTTTGATTATATTTCAAGTCATCAGTAATTTCACTGATGAAATTTGCAGTTTTCTATGAAAAATGGAATTCTTTCCAGTACGTATTCGCATCAAAGCTTTTTTATTGCTTGTAAAAAATAGATGAAAATTTTTCTCATACCATCTCTAAACAACTCTTATTGGCAAGAAATTTGAATCTTCGAAACATCTCCATTTCTTGCATGTTCTTGATCATTTTATGTTATTTTGGATAAAACATTCATATTATTTTTGATTTTTTTTGTGACGACGCTTACTTGATGAGCTAGTTCATGCGCAATAGTAATAGCAATGTAAAGTTTTTGGTCTCGGCTGTATAATCTGGAATCATACAAAAGTGCTAGCTCACTAAAAGTGATTAAGCCCCAATTTTCCATCGCTCCAGCCGCAAAATCTGGCACCGCAATCATGTCTCAAAAATAAATTCTTGAATTAACGAACAAGCGGACTTTCAACACTCTTTAATGTGGTATATGAACTTTGAAAGGTAAATTAAGAAAACCTATAAACAAATTTCAAATATATGGAAAATGAAAAAATAAAAAATTTGAGCTCTATATGATAAATACGATGGTTTGTGAAAATCTGCAAACAAACTATAGACATCAAATTTTAACTTTACTGCTTAGCTCTGAAAATTTTGAAAAAATAATATCAGCATTGAACTTCATTAATAGAACTGCCGTATAATTTTATGAATATTTTAAACACTGAAAGGCATACCAAAATTTTTAATTAAAACCGCTTCAATGCTATTCGAAGTTGATCAATAAATCATATCACCTTTATCAAGACTTCATTTTGCAGACATTTATACAATTACAGAAGTATTTTACTAATGTAAAAAATTTTAAATCGATTAACTTTATGATTGCTTCTAAAATGATCTTTTATGTAAATAACTTATTGACAATTCAAAAATACCATTTAATTTTGACTTCTGTCACTGTTTCACTAGCAGCACATATTTTATTAGGTCAGAGTAAACATGTAAGCTCTACCACCTAGATGGTTTCCTGATTTTTCTAACTCATGTATTTTGTTAAGATCAATCTTAACTATGCTAATACAACAAGCACATTGGATGTAATCGTAGTCATGAGTTTTTCTGTTGAACCAAACATAATTTCTAAGAAAGCTATTCCAGAATGCACGTGTACAATAAAATTCTCTTGCCGACATTTGTAAGCAAAATTTGTTAACAAAGCTGAGAAATGCTTTTTTAAAATAATTTCAGAATGACCTGACACAATTTATGGACTGCTTGCGCATATAAATCATACTGTTTGCCACAAAACACTGCATTTCAACAGCTTTTTGAATTTAAAAAATCGATCAGTAGTACCTTGTTTTCGCAGTGGAAAAGGAATACCATAATAATTTTCAAAAAATTCGATCGATTTAACTCCAAGCTCTAAAGCATACTTTGTTTGGTTTAAGGCTTCCCTCCGAGACCAAATTCGAAACTGTCAATAAGTAACTCAATTAGTTTGAAAGAAAGAAATGATTCCTATAAGTTACGAAATTGTCTACTGTGAAATTTTTTAATAATTGAATAGTTACAGCTAGTTTCGTTAATTTACTCATTATTAGACGTTTTCATTCTTTGATATTCAAAAAGTAACAGAAAGCAAGCATTCATTGAATAGCTTCAAGTAATTCCTGCTGCAGCAACTTTGTAAAAATTTCTTCCCAAAATTTTCCATTGAATTAAAATTTTCATTTCTGCACCAATAACATTAAAATGAGCAAATTTTATTGCCATATTAAAAAAGACATTATGAAAAATATAAATTTTTACTGACTTGTATGCCTCGTTTAGTTTTTGCTTCTAAATGTTCAAAATCAGTAACTGCAATTGCCAACAGATACGATGACATCGGCAAAGTTTCTTCAAAATATGTGCAAACCCATTGTGAGTCATTTCTGCAACTACTTTAGAATAAATTTCAGATTAAAACTCAGCACAACATTTAATATCTATCTTCAAATTTCCGATTTCTTTATTTAAGAAGTCGTTACCAATTATTTTGAATTACATATTGCAAACGTTTAATCTCAGTTACTAATTTTAGTTATTGTAAACTTTGGACTCACTAACACGATATATCAAAAATTATACTGTGAAAGACAATACTGCAATTCGAACTAACGATTGATTAATGCCCGATTATCAATAACAGATTTTTTAACTCAAAAATATTAATTCATTGAAATGAAAAGATAAAATTATTCTCATTTTCTGAATATCATTCATGTAGCTATCAAAGTATTTCAGCTATCATTTACCTGCTTGATATCATGTAGGTTAGTTGTCAAAGCTTCTTACTAACGTTTCAAATTTACATCAAAATCTAGTTAAACTGTTCTATGTACCAAAAAAAGAAATTTTGAGACAACAATTTGAAAGGAAAATTATTACTACCCATGAACTGATGTTTTCAATTCCAGTCCATTGCTGAGTGCTATCGTTCCATGTGGATGTATTACGGTAACATTCCAAATTGCTTTGAATTCGGGCTCATCAAAACACGGCAGTAATTTTCTTGCATCTGTTGGTTGCATTTGAGTTATGGCCATATATCTGCAATGTTTTAAAACATCCTTTATCTGTGCTGCTTAAAAATGATCCTTTTGTTTTATTCGGCAATTTCAGATGTAAAAATAAATAGTAAATAACCTTTTGCCACCTGTTGCATCACGATATTCAGTCATGTATAGACCAGAAAGTTTACCTAGTTTTCCCGAACATTTCATCTGGAAAACAAATAATTATACTCAAAGACTATGTTTCTGTTGAAATATCGTTTGTTTATTTTTCGGTGCTTAACAAAATTGGTGGCTTAACAAATGGTCAGTAAATTACACGTTAAATACATAACAACTGAAACATCTTCATGAATTTTTGAATCTAAATTTTTTCGGTTTATTTATATTTTCGTAAGTTTAAATTTTGTAGATCCTATAAATTTTTTTTTTGATTTTTAATTCTTACAAGCAGCCAAAATTGTCACTAATAATCTTGATAACTATAAAGATCAAAGTTGATAACCTGTATCGCATACAGTTTTCCAACGCGTAGTATTTCATTCGTCTCAAAAATGACTGTTTGCTGTGCATGATTGATTGTAATTGATGTAATCTAGATCAATTAGAAACAATCAAAATGAACTCAATTTTGTTGGTAGTAAAAAAATATAAGCTTTTCTGCTGTATGAAATAGTTAGAAAAAAGAATTGATGAAGTTACATATTAATCAAGCTATTTAAAATCATAAATAATCAACGTTTAGATGGATAAACATCACTTGATTAATAACCCAAGTGCAGAAAATTTTTTAATCATCAATGATTTGACAATTGAGCATTATGCAGGAGAAGAATTACTTCACTCATTTTGAATTTACCATAGACTGACAAAACAATGATGCTAATAACTTGACAGATATAAAAGATTTAACTATAATGTAATCAAAGGAATTAAGGAATAAAGCATCACAGATTTTGGTTTGATATCCATGTTAACGAGCAATTTATAACCAAAAGTTTATTAAGACTAGTTAAAAAAACAGATGAAGCATGTATAATAGTTATATCATTGTAGCTAATTATGAACATTTAAATTAAGATGTGTCTTATTCATATTATAAATGACTTCAATTTACTTCAATTAAATTGTACTATAATTAATCGATAACTATCATACTTCAGAAATTACAAAATTTTACCTGATTAGTTTCATTTCCAGCAAGCAGTTGATAACTTTCAAAATGTAATTTATCAGCATTCAAGATTATACGATCAGTTGGTGATTGTGCACGAAATTCAACGGTAACATTTATTTCGAAAGTATCTGTTTTTGTGTTTACTACTGTGGAATAGCCAGGTAAATAGACCTTTACTTGCAAAATGTACCTGAAACTATTATATAAGTCTTATGTAGTCCATGACTTTATGTTATAAATTTCACAAATGACATCATACATTTAAAAAATCTATAAAGAGTATAGCTAATTATTAAATTTTCTTTGAGGTTTGCAACTTTTCTTTGCCACTCATGAACATGATTGAAATAACCTGACAGGATGAAGTGACTTAGGTAAGCGATGCACTGATACCCTAGTTTGGCTTGTTGATACTGCGCTACATGTTTTGTTACTTTCATAATGATAATTTTTATCGTGGAAACTGGAAGACAAAAAACTATTAAGTTATTTCAGATGAAATAAAAAGCATCAATACATCATGATAGCTTCTTCTCAGCAAATTTCTTCTAATATGAAATGGGATTCAGAAAGATCATTAAATGCTAAATAAAACTATTTTATGAAAACTCAATTGACTGATGTAAAATGTAGTCACTTCTTTAATTTATGTTTATTATAACTTTGTTTCTAGTCTATTTCTGCAACCAATCATTGGACTATTTTTCCAAATTTAAATTCACCTGCAAAAGAAAAATGACTTACGCATTTACAATCAGGTTATAATAAGTTAAATAGAAGATGAACTGTCCAGAATACATTATAAGTAAAGCTTTCTTATGAATCGTTAAGCACTTGAGAAAATTGTACTAAAATTTGTAAAATATTGATTTTATTTATTGTTTTTGATAGTATTTCCAATTCTTCTAAAAGCATTTGCACCGAAATTTGGCAACAGGCGTTTTGAAATGTGCAACAAAACTATCACAAATTTTAGAATTTTTCGCAGAAGTGTATAATGGGCTCGATTAATAAATTGCAGTTAATATAAAAGAAACTGAAAGGAAATGCAAAATTAGTGAAAATTCCAAATTGTTGAAGTAGTGTAATTATAAGGGAAATTTTCAATAATCCCAGCATTACAGAATTTTGACTATTTAAAAAATGAATGAAATCTAAGCGAAACAATTTGAATTAAGGAAACCATCACGCTAACTAATAGTAGACTGCTAAATCCACAACATAATTTGAAATTCCCATTAGGATAGAGTTTGCTTTATTGAATAAAAATATTCGAAAACTCTGATTGCTTTTATTCTTTTCAAACGAAGCCCAAAGTCATCTTCTTGCTATTTATTGTCTTTTACAAGAGTATTAGTAGATTCAGCAAAAATTAACGACACAACAAATGGCTGAATTTCTCTTCCAACATTGCTTTTTAGCAAACAAATGTTCAATAAAACTGAATGAGACAAATTTTTAAAGATTTTTTTGTTGAAATTTTAATTAGAAATGCTCATCATATGCTTGATAGTTGAAAATTGCATTTACTTGAAATTTTTGCCAAGGAAGAAAGTAAAAAGTAAATGAAATAATTCAAGAATGAAAGTTCAAAATTTATGGAGTTTCCTGGATGTAAACACTCGGAGAGAAGGGCAGGCTTTGAAAATAAACAAAATTTGAAAGTATACTGACGGAGAAAAGCCTACAGCACATTAGCTAAATATATCATATTGTAACTGGTACCCAATACCGAAATTTGATTCTTTACTTTTTCAACATTTACGTTCTTCCATTTCAAATTCTAGATTTACTAATCTCATAAAATTTTCTTTGCTTCATTTTGATGTGCCGTTTTTATAGCATATTTTCATAATTTGGAAAGTTATTGACTTTTAACTGGGTAAAATGCAGACTTAAACAAAATGTGATCGATAATATATATTTGAGACAGCTTTGTAATTATTCATGTTGCGCTCATACTTTCGACACTTTGATTATTTTATTTTCATAATAAAACTGTAATCGTAACTGAAGAAATGTAAATTGAAGGAATTTGAGGAAATAAAAATTATTATCAACGAATGAAACTTAGTTATTTGACTGAATGACATTATTATATACAAAAGTGCAGTAAATTTAAATATTAGTTTTGTAACTCTATGACACCAAATTTTTCATAATGAATTTGTATATGCTTACAGAGTAACAAAAAATCAGTTATTTGTCATGGCATGAACTTTTTTAATGTGTTTCTGGAGTTGAATACGCCGCTGAAATGTTTGTTGACATGTTTTGCAAGCATATATTTGTGATGTATTGTGGATATCAGCATGCACACGCAAATCGTTACGACGTACAAAACTTTTATCGCACTGGTCACATTTAAACCTGAAAGCGAAAATCCAGTATGTTATTGAAATCTCGCAAAGAAATTTTATTAATCGAATTCATAGCACCTGAGGTTGAAAAATTCGTTCAGCAAACTAATTTTTATGTTAACTTCAAATGAAATGAGAATTGATGCTGTTTTAAGCAATGCTTGAGCTCAAAATGGTGAAGGAATATTACAATGCTATCTCAAAAATTACCAGCCAAAAAGTTAAAAGATTAGAAATAAGTTCGCAAGAATAATAATAATAATAATAATATTTTGAACATATGCAACTTCGATGTTTTGATGATGAAAAAAGTACGAAACGTACGGGCGAACATGTGTATGGACGGAACGGATATGAGCAGCCAAAGCCTGTAATTAATCGAAATGTCCTTCAAATTAAGGAACAAAATGTTAGAAACATGTTCAAAAAGCAACAAACATTGACATCAGTTACAAACTGGTATAATTTTAATTTCTAAGTGTTGCATCAATGCTCTGAAAATAAAATGGAATATTCAGTCAAAATCAATCTTCAAAGATCGAATGCACGACAAGTTTTTTAATATGAAATCCAAGTTTTCAGGGAAATTTCTGTTTCATTGCAAAAATAATAAATTCAGATTACTTTTGAACATTTGAAACCAGCATGAGTACAGTAATTATAAGGACAGGTATAAACATGATTCAAGTGACGCATCATATCATGACGGCGTAAGCAACCTTGTCGACCGAATACTGCCGAACATTTGGAACATTTAAATGGTCGCAAATTTCTAAATTGCATGAGCTTTTCAAATTAAGTTTTCTTCTGACTTTATGCAGAAATTCAAGTGCTCATTTCAAAGGTGAAAAAAAACAACCAATACTGACAAATGCTTCACAACGATATGTTCACGAAGTAGTGAAGGGCTAAGGAATTCCTTTTGGCAAGTTTCACATTTTGGCCGTAATCGCTCTTCATGTTGTCGTCTTTGGTGCCTTTGAGCAGTTTGAATAGTTCGGAACATCTTAAATTACATCTCTAGGATTGATAAATTAGTGCATAAAGTACACACAGTAAAATATCATGAGATGAAATAATAGCATTGATGACATAATATATTTACTTAATTTTATTAAATTTCAAAAACTATTCAGCAATGAGAAGATGAGGACTATAAATTCATACCATTTTACATTTTATGCATCTGTAGCGTTTACCACGTCTACGTTGTTTGTAAGCTTCATTATTTGGATGGTAAAGAATTAAATGAGCTTGAATATTGTGTTTCAAGGTGAAAGCGCTTTCACAAAGGTCGCAAACGTATTGTTTATGTCGAAATCGTTGATATTTTTGTCGTTTACCTGCTTCAATCAGTATTTCACGTGGTTTTGATACAATAAACACTTCCTGATAATAAGCGAATTTCAAGCCTTTTTTTATATTTAAAGGGCATGTAAATTAAAGAATAGAGCAAGCATGTCTTTAATACTACAGTTGCTACAATCATGGAACTCAGCACAATAAATGATGAACTAAGTGAATAAATAAATACAAATATATAAATATATGGGTTAATTACCCAAGTTTGAGGTAATTGTGGACGAAAGATTGTGCCTGTTCTTGGAAGAAG
>UYYF01004557.1:1121-57542 GCA_900618365.1 Thelazia callipaeda
ATTCCGAAAAACTCTATACCACATTGATTTTCTGCACGGACTTCATCAGAAACGACTTCTAGAATTCGATCATCAAATATCTTCGAACGTGCTAATAAATTTTCTAATGAGGGTGTCTGATGCTGCAAGGATTCTGCACTTGCCGCTTGATTTGTTGATGCTACTGATGTCCGTTTTTCTGTTTCAGTCCCCTGAAATATTTACCGCTGACAAAATGGGAAATACAACCGTAAGCAATTTCGAGCAAAGCTTTTTAAAACTTTCATAAACACTTAATGGTCAATCTTTTTTAGTTGCCGATAGGGAGATAACAGAAAGCTTTGAATCATTACAATAAAGTAGTGATAAATTTTATCATCTCAAAACTAGATGCAAGTGAAAACAAGTAATGATTTAAAAAAAATGACCATAAATGCAAAATAGAGAACTACAACAATCAAAAAGGATCAAGATTCATAAAGTCAAGCAAAAAGGATCTTTTCCTGCTGAAATAATAGGCAACTATTATGATACTAAAAATGTGAAAAATATCGATTAAATTCAGATGATTTTCGACTTTAAGTGAAAAAATACATCTCAAAAATGCCTACAATTTGAAGCACAAATACTTTTGTTTGCTCCTAAAACTCTTACATCAAATAAATTGGTGGTTGACATTGATTTCTGTGAAATCGCTGAAGATGGCTGGCTTACAGCAATGACCTTAGGGTCGGAAATATCTGTAAACAATCTTTTCATGCATAATGTGCATTGCCTTCGTAATAAAAGATTCCCATCTGTTTCAGTGAAGCAAAATTAAAAGACATTTCAGAGTTAAACGAATAAATGCTCTATCAGTACTTTCATATCCATCGATACTAGTTTCCGATTGTTGTGATCCTATACAACTCACATCGTTCATGACCATTTTATTATGGCGTTTCTGCGAATCGTTTTGAAGAAATAAACGAGAGATGTCTTGATTAGCACCTTAAAATATTAGCTTTCGGTAGAGATATTAAAATCATATATAACTTTACTTTCAACTAGGAAAAAAATTTCGATGTGCTTTTTATTTAACCTGTAAATAAAAAACTTACAAACAAACAAATTAAACAAACCACTCATCTCTGCATCGCTATAGGGAGTGACATTTTGACAGTATTGAGAAAGAGCAACATTAGCATGCTTTGATTTGTCTGATATGCGTAAAGGGCTAGGATCCCTATACGCTGGAGGAACTGGAGGAAGTTGTCTTCTAAAACAAGAACTTTGCTCATCAATTGTTTTAAAAAAATTACACAAACAATTTAAATGTCGGTATGACTTACAGCTAACTTGAAAACAAAGCATCGTATTGAAAACAAAGCTAACCCTTGAAAATTTGTTCCAGTCAGGCCCCCTTCTCGTCTTCCAATAAATCCTCGAAAACCCCGGCGTGTACTCTGCAATTTTTTTCAAACAAATTATACAAATCAAACAAGCTTTATAAAATCA
Source organism: Thelazia callipaeda (assembly GCA_900618365.1). Taxonomy (NCBI): domain Eukaryota; kingdom Metazoa; phylum Nematoda; class Chromadorea; order Rhabditida; family Thelaziidae; genus Thelazia; species Thelazia callipaeda. Next base: position 2,598 of record UYYF01004557.1, read on the forward strand.
AGATACATGTTACCAAATGTAAGACTTACTGAAGTCCATTCACCAGGCTTCAATTCAATATCATACTTTCCATCAGCACCAAAGCGATAAGAATTGGATGTACGATCATCCCACTGAACATCTACCCAGCCTAAACAATCAAAATCACTTGTGCTATAGACGAATATAAATGATGTAAATTAAAATGAAGACTGACCGTTGTCCACAACAGACATTACTGTGCCTTCTGTGTTATTTCCCTGATTGTCCCATTTCCAGTCCGGACCTCTAACCACACGGCTACCAATTGGACATGCCACTGTATCAGATGTATTGATTACACGAACTCCTCGTCCCATACTAGCTGCTAGTAGACGGGAGCTACGCCGATAACGAAATATTCTGAACAGCATCATCGTTAACAAACTGACAGAAAGATTAAGGTAAAGCTGAAAAGTTACACTCAGAAAAAAATGATACACTTGACAAGAAATACGAAACCTATTTTTCATAGCATTCGAAGAACTATGCATCGTATCGGCTCCCACAGCCACATTTGAAAATTTATTATTGGTTTGAATTGCAGGCGTGCGTAAATTACTAGCATCATTGAGAGCTGTACTTAAATTGACACCAAAATTATTCACAGCTGGTGAAGCTGCAACAGGGCTAATATCTGTCGATATTAATTCCTTGTGAGGAATGAGACATTTCTTCACTCGTTTAGCAGCTTTTGGATCATTGTTGGATGTCTTAGTGCTCTCATTCAAAATTCCGAAATTATCAACCTGTAATGTAATTTATAAGTGAAGCACATGCACATCCAATAAAATATTTACCATTCATCACATTCTCATCAAGAAACACACTATATACAACATTTTTCTGTATCAAATTTCTTTTCGTACATTCAACGTCTATCACATAAATTTAAATTCCGTGAATGTAACAATTTAGACTTTGCGTACATAACAAAATAATTTAAATTCAATATGAAATATGAGATGAGGAAAACGACACGAACAAATTGTTTTTTTTGGAAAGGTAACGTCCTAGCTTCAAGTAGCATTCCTTGCATATTCTAGAATTAATGAGACCATGATGAAAAAAATAATGACAAAATGCACAAAGAGAGAATAAGATCAGTAACTATTTCTACACAGCGCTCTTCAATCGGTTGAAACAGTTTGCTTTCCAATCTCTTTTTTTTTCCGATGCATCATTCCAATATTTTATTTATGCTGTTTTCATATAGAATTTCGACAATTCTTGCAAAATTTGTAGGCATAAAAGTTCAGAAAAATACTTACTACTGCATCAACTACATCCCCATATATTTCAAAACCAGAAAGCGACAAAAAATGATTGTGATTGCTAGCATTTTTTCCATTCTGTGCAATTCGAATATATCGATATGGACCTAAAAAGATAAATGTCAAAAATGATTTTTTCCGTTGAAAATTTTGAAACTAACTTAATCACAGAAGATAAATAATAATTTAAAAACTACTATACTCAACAATTGAGTGTACAAACACACCTGTAGTACAAAGAAGAGTCCACGTGGCCGTGGATCCTGGATAATTCAGAGCTGTATCGTTCTCATGTATAAAAAGTACATCCCATGTTAGACCGTTACGTGAACCCTGGAGAACAAACTTCCATAAATATGGTTCACTTACTCACTGAATTTTCGAAAAAGAGATGCTAAGCAAGGAATGCTACTAAAATGTTTAGTACACAATAAACAAGATAAAATTATCTTATAATACTCAGTATTTCAGAAAAAGGTGGTATAAACCTGTAGAAGCCAATTACGAAGAGCTGATCGTCCATAACCACGAGCATGTCGAAGGGTATAATTATTGGGATAGAAATAAATACCGAAGTCAATGGTGAAATATGCATTCCTGCAAGACAATGATCACAAACGCAAAGTACAAAACACACCTTTTAAAGGTTTCTGTTGCTAAACAACTGACTTATCATCCGAAGTATGACAATTGAGAGCGTTTGAATCCCGACTAAGAATGTCTTCATGCCGTCCATAAGGCAAGCGCTCCCCATCAGAGCTGGTTACAATTACAATATTTACACTTGCTGGATTTATCCATTCAGTTACAGCATTGCCATTTGTTCCAAGCCAATATATAATACCTGATATCAAGCTTATTGACAAAATATCGCAGCGAAAAACTTAAGATATGCTTATGTATATAAAACTGAATACAGTAGACTCCACAGCATTGAAATTTAAAAAAATTTGTTAATTAAAAAAGAAAAGATTCTATTAAACTATTAAACCGGTAACATCCATGAATACTGACTGCTACTGCAAACTTTACTATCATTTGCACAGAAGTTCTTACGAGCTAATTAAAAACTATATGTACTGAATGTAAAACAAGAAACCACTGTATTAGATGGAATGGAATGGAATGCAATAACACAAAACTGTTAAGATGAAAAATTGAAAATGCAAATCAAATTTGTCAACAAAATTCAAAATGCTGAGAACAAATACTGAAATGATAGAAAAAGGAACCTTTATCATCAAAATCACTAGTATAAGTGAACGAGATTTTTGAACCATTTCTCTTTGCCTCACTTATTTTTTTGATGAAATGAAAAGTTTCACGAGCCTGATCATACCACTGCTTGGAAACCATTCGTGAGATATAACTCTTCAACTGCTTCACTGTAGTTAATGGTTCTGCTTTCATAGTCCTACCCGACCTAAAAACTAGTGAAATGAATATCAGTTAAACGATGTTATTTATAAGTTAAAATATGAGATTACAGCGAAGCAGAAGTAAAATTATAAACGGAAAATTATAAAAATAAGTTTTTAATCATTCATAAATGTTTTATGAAACTGACTACACAAAAAATTTACTCATGACTGAAAAATTTCCTTGGTTAATGCTAGAATATTTTAAAAGTCTAGAAATTTCTATGATATCGAGTGTTCCATGGAGAATGAGTGGTTACCGATCCAATAGTTGTATCTGAGAGGGTGTATTTGGATTCAACTGTTCCATTCTTAATTTTATGCGGCGATTTACCAATTGTAAGCCAAATGATGATCCGCCAGGAGTGTCATAAAGATACTGAGGGAATTTCTCAACTGTATCTAGAATCGATACTATTTTACCAATAAGAGCCGAAAGAGAGCTTTGGTCTGCAAACACCTGAAAAATTTAGGTGAAAAAAACTGATAACAAAGCTAGTTCGAAAAACGAAAACAATGGGATGGATATGAGAAGGAATGTGACAGAGGTTCATGACTAAATTATAAAATCTATCTCGAGTTTAAGAGAAAATATATTTATTAACCTTCCGAAAAATTATTAGCAAATTTTGATTTGAACACTTTTCTATAATCTTCAGAAATGCTAATAAAGCATCAACAATTCCGGATATCGACAACTCAAAAGTTGATAATAATCGATCTTTCACAACAGAAGCATGCATGCACTTCAACGCTTTTTCTAATTCCAAAAGGATGTGTTCTGGTACTAAGTCATCGTTTCGTCCACAAATCTCCTAAAAATTAATTACATTACTATTTTACAATAACACGGTATCAAAATGTTGTAAGAAAACCTTTGTTGTTCATACTATATGGCAAGAACCCAAAATGAATTATCAAAACTCTATATATAACATACCACATATCAGTTACATAAAGGTTTCTATCAACTTCGGACTTCTGCAGCATATCACAAATCCTTTGGAAACATTAATTAACAATACTAACCTTAACTATAAGCGATGCTTTTTTCAATTCGACTAATGCATCTCGTGGCTTTGAATGTGCCTCTCTCAAGTACTTATTCCAAATTTCTACTGCCATTTCTTGCAATTTTGTCCTCTGAGTTTCAGTGCGGAAGCATAGACAACGTACACCATCTCGTACAGCAGAACTGGTAACAAAGTCTAATCCTAAAATACAGGGCAATTGATAAAAAACAGAATCAACTCAAAGTATGCTCGCATACAAGTTAAAAAAATACACAGAAAAAATTTTAAACATATTTTAGCCAAACACTACGTTACTCTAAAATTAGCCTTAAATTTTCCCTGTCTGGAAGCAACCATTTCTTTGACAAATCCACTACGAAATAAAACCTGGTAAATCTTCCACGATGATCAGACGTTGCTGATTTCCATTACGACTCGTTATGATCAGTTCTCCCGCTTTCAGTGAAGTCAAAACCCAATTTCCAATCTCTATCTACAGAAATACAACGCAAGTAAATTGAGTAAACAACTCAGCTTAATTTGAAATATTACACTTAATTCAGCTCCAAAAATCTGAATTTCCTTTTACAAAAATTTTTTTTGACAATCGCTTTTACACTGCATATTTATACTTGAAATATTTTGATTGAATATACCATTTTGTTAGAATTCGGAGCGCTAAATATCGAGTAAACAACACTGCCTGGTACCACAGTATTATAGGTTTTGGTAAGTTTATCTAGAAACTCACAACGAGCCTCAGTACTGTCATGACTACCAGCCTCTGGATCCCCACTGCTAGAATTTTAATATACAAAAAAAATAAAAGAAAATAAAGATATAACGTAATATGGAAAGACAAATAAAATGAATGGCATGCCTATACATCGTATTCAGTTGTCCATCCAACATGTAGCGAAACCGACCACTACTCCCATCACTGAAATCTTGTTTTCATATTCGCTAGACAGAAAAGTAGATTAAAATATTTCAGAGTCCAAATTATTTTCATATTTTCCATGAAATGAATAAGAAACCTAAATTCCACCGCTACAGCATCACTCCAAATGAAAAACGAATCCCAACTTTTGACCAGTCTCCAACCTTTCCATCGATACATATTATTTTCAACAATTTCCCACTGATCATTTAATGCTATAGAAAGATTAATACGATATTGATTATTAATTATAAACTGATTTTTAACCTCAAATCAACTTTTTTACACAGTATTTTAAACTTAAAAAAATTCATATTTTTCAGGACCTGCAAATGCAAGAAATGATTCTGAAATACAGCACAAGTTTTTATGAATTTCTTTCATTACAACCAATATCCAACTTTAGTGAGACGAAATACTAATGACATATAAAATACTAACCCAAAGCAACCGAAATACTGGAAGCAGGATCAACAGCATTTGCTATGGCTGGTAATGCTAGCTGTGTAATGCATGAACTACCAGCAGCAAACTATAATAATTAAGTATATATTTCTAAAAGTTTTGGATAACTTTATCCACAACAATATAGCATCAACATGCATAAATATATAATATAAATTACTACCATAAAAATATTTCAAATAATCTATATTTGAAAAATTACTAACTTCGTTGGAAGTGTCGAGTTCATTACGATCATGGATTTTAATTGTGGACTTGATTGCTGAAAGTAACACATTTCCATCACTGGAACTTGCTGGTAAATGCTTTTCTCGATTTTGTTCACTGGTTGAATCAAAACTTTTATCTGCAGTAAAGTTCAAAAATAAAGACTAGTCAAGTTTTTTTAACCAAGATTTCGAACTTAATGTAAACGAACCCGGTGAAATCTCCAGCAGTTTTTTAAGCACACCATCGGTAACCGTGAGAGACGATGATTTCGATATGCGACCTTTTTCATCAATAATCATCACTGTTACAACCTTAGCTGATGGCGCTGAATGGTTTGTAATGGATTCTATTTTCTCAAAGACTCCAACACGAACCAGTTGATCGAGCCAATATTCCGCATTTTTGTTGAGGAGAGATTTTATAATCTGCAAATTCGAGGAGTCATTGGATTTTAAAACGAAAATTAATGGAAAACACAAAATGTATGAAATCCAACTGGCAACAGCAATAGCTTGGTATTTTCAAACGATCTTCTGAAATAAAATACGTATTTGCTTCATTTGCGGCAATTTTATTTGATAGTCTATGAATATTTAATGCAACACAAAATAAAACACCATTTTAAATTGAGGAATATATATGACGTCGTGTGCTCGTGAATGTACCTGTAAAACATTCTCGTGTGATTCTGTATCATCATCTTCATGTTCCATAGCTGTTATTAAAACGTTGACAAGACTTTCAGTAAGCTGTTGTCCATGCGAAAACTTCAATGTCATTGAGGCATGAGAACCACTACCACATTTGATCAATGACTGCAGTGATTCAGGTGATATATGATGGACCACTTTACGAAGCAATGATAGGCTAGATTTACGCACATTGGCATCAAGTGATCGCTGCAATTTTTAAAATTATTTGGTTCCAGGTTTCGCGACAGAATGACAAGCTAAGGAATATTGGCTCTAAGTAATAATATGCATAGCTTATAACTCATTAAAATTCGAAACAATAATCGCTTCCACTTTTTGAGAACAAGAATTCCATAAGTTACAGATGTTTCAAGTATGGTCAGTATTGTCTTTTTTATTACTGTATATCTTAATGTGCCCTTGATTTCGCACTTTCAACTACAATCACTTAATGCAAATAAAACTGATAAATCGATACATTAATTTTTAAATCAATGAAAAAATTTCAAATTAAGAAAATAGAAATAACTAAACCTCAAACACATCACATAAAACTGGTAAAAGCTGTTCCAGTAACTGACGAACAGTTTTATGGTCAATCTTCTCACTGCAGACCTCTTTCGAAATTTCAACCTTTTCCTCCATTTTTTTTCCTAAATTTAGAAAATTTAAAATGGTAATTTAGCTATAAGGATGTGACAAAACTAACTCAAACACTCAAAATAACACAAACAAAAATTAAGCTGATATAAAAATTGACTTTATATATATATAATATGCTGCGCAAATAATACCATTATCTTTATTGAATATGAATGGGTCAGGATTTTCCAAAATGCTTGCTACAATTTGATGTTCGTTTTCATTTCTTTCACGAGCTTTATCCAATGGTGTTTTACCTTCTTCATCACGAAGATCCGGATTAGCTCCGTGCTTCAACAAAATTTTCACTATCTAAAATAATCCGGAATTTATATGAGCAAGAAGTGAAAAAAAAAACTCCTGAATTAATTAAAAACAACTCACATCTGATCTACCAAAACAAGCTGCATAATGCAATGATGAAGATCGTTGGCCCCTGTTTACATCAGCACCCTTGTCGCATAGATATGTTACCATTTCAGGAGTACCAAATGCGGAAGACCAATTAAGCAAAGTTTGTCCTACATCATCAGTGAAATTTGCATCTACCTACAAATGGTTTTGAAATACAATATGCGTCAAATACGAGTTTTTACTAGAAAAACAAAGTACAAATAAAAATCTACACTGTAATAAAAAACTAAACAACCTAAATTGCAGTTCATAAAATTCATATATTTATATATCCCTAATCAACTTCGTTTGAGAAATCTTCAGAGGAATGTTTTAATAATATCAGAACGAATCTCTCATTAGCCTAAATTAGTAAAAAATTACCTGTCCCGAATCAACAGCATCAATCAAAGCATCGGTATCACGTTGACGAATCGCATCGATAAGGTGTCGATGTGAACGATCAAAGAAATTTGAACCTAAAACAACTGCTCAAATGCCTCAAAAAATTTTAAAGAGAAAAATGAGTCATGAAAAATTTGATTTTGGAACAAACCTGTTTCATTACGACTAGTAATAGAAGAAATCATGTTTTTCGGTAAAGCATGACGCCCTTCACACAGAAGTACTACAAGAAGGTCACACAGACGCAATGCATCCATAATGCATCGTTCATCTTTACTACTCCAGACTGCCTTCAGCGCATAAAGAAATATTGGACAGCTGCAATTAAAAAATATGCTAAATAAATATTACGCTGATTTTAAATTAATACTGCCGATTCGCATATATATGTGTACATAAAACTAAAGATGTGATACTAAAATAAACGGAACTCTAGTTTAATGAACGGTAAAAGCATTTACAACAACTGAAGAAATTTACCTTACAACTTGTTCTGTAACGGTAGGCGAACCACGACATAAATTACTAAGCAATAAAATAACAACTGAAGTAAATGAAGTTGGTCGGTTCAAACTGAATGATGTTGGTGACATAACTGAATCACTTAATACGACAGATCCAGATTGAGCTATATTTTTAATTTGGCAAAATGATGTAGTGGATAATTTGGCTGCAATATGTGAAGGAACCAAGGACTTGAGTAAATGTTCAACAAGATTTCCATGTCGTGCCATTTCTATAGGATCCATGGATTTACGGATAAATCGATCAGTAAGGGTTGCAAAACAACGTAAAGCACATTCAGATACCTAAAGATCAAGTACTTTGCTTCATGCTTACGAGGACTTACGAAATGTTGATGAGTGCCACAAAAATTGGACATAGTTTAAGCAAACAAAACTAATGTCAAGCACAAATGTGATCAAATGAAAATTAGTCGTCTATCAAGTGAATATTTTCGACAAAAATAACCTTCGAGTCATCGTGCTCTAGAAGGACTCCTAAATTAGCACTGCATTCTGGCAAAGCAGAATCATTTGGTTCTATTTTGCAACATAGTCTTGTAATTACAGACATAGCAGAATGAATAGTATCCTAAACAAGTACAATGAAATAAAGGAAGGCACTGCAATGAATTTATTGAAACAGTGATGTTTCGGTTCAATCGGTGATTTCCATCAGATTACAATTCAGTTTCTTGAGCTCTGTCAAAAATCCAAAATCTGCCCACAAAATCAACAACATATTAATTTTTTTCCAGGAGAATGCATAGTTAAATTTAAACTGATATAAATTCTTGAAACAACTTAATTTTCTTACCTTATGCACATACTGTCCATGCTGACGGACTAATGTTAACATGCACTGTAATCCACCAGCATCATAGACAGCAGATGCTTCTCTCTGACAGATATGTTCCAATAATTTCACACACTGTTCAGCTACAATTAGAAAATCTCTCAAGCTTTTGAAAACTAAAAACTCTCTACTACGCTTATGAACTTCTAATAACTGAAATGCACAAGAATTTTAGAACAATACTGAAAATCAGTGTAATTTGGAACAAAATTAGCTGCCGATTTAATTAATATTTTAGATATTACAAGAATGCGGAGCACCAATATAAATTAAAGTTTTGATTTGAAATTCTAACAACGCTAGTTCGAATGACAAGTTTTATAATCTGAATAAAAATGATGTATAGTGCATTACCCAAATCTTTGCTGGTGCGGTTGCTCATTTCCGCAACTTTTAGTCTATTACAAATAGCTTTAACAGCGCCATCCACCTGTGTTATTCTTTTAGTGCATTCATTTGATACATCAAGATAATACGTTATTGCTCGTGCAGTAACCTGAATTTACTGGATGAGTCTTGCAAATTTAATGTGCCTATCCAGATAAGCACTCGATCTATAACCATTTACTTCTTATTCTTTCTTTGGATCTCTTGACCACAAATTTGAAGCATGTAAAAGACAAACCTCTAGCACATTCTCGGTAGCTGTTTCATCAAGAAATATCTTACACAGGGCAGGAAGGAAAGTTCTCGGGGGACAGCTTTCAAAACATTGATCGATGTTATCACTCATTAGTAGAAGCATACAGAGTTGTTCCAATGCCATTAGCTGAAAAACACTTTCAAACATTACAGCTTTTCATCCCTTCTTAATGATTAAAAATTAAAGTGAAGATAAAATGAGGTATCAGTAAGCCACCTGAATGTCTCTTTCCTCTCCAATCCCTGTTTGCAACCACTCCAAGAGGATATCCGGATCAACACCATCCATCTTACTCAGCCGACCTGACCCTGAACCAGCGAACCAAACACCCCTAAAACAATTTGTTTATAGTGAATTCTTGTTTGCAGCCAGTCTAAGAAGACATATGTGGCACGAAATCACGAGGGTCTTTGAAGCGAACAGTAAAAGTAAATGACAAAGATTATAGACGCACTGCACAAATATAATTTTAAAAAGTAAAATGCCTCCTCCTTTTTGTGGCTTCTAATTTATAAAGCTGAATGTGAACAATACAAAAAATACCGCGCACGTCCTGTCCTTCCTCACTTATTGCATAATTAAACTTGTAATAAGATGCAACTGATAAGCAATATCTTTCCAAGCAAAAGCAAGAAATCAATCGTAATCAATACAACACTAATCAAAAATCCATCTATAAATTTACTTATCGAAGTGCCAGACAGTCAGTAAATGATGATAGACGCAGAAGCTATTTTGACAGGAAAACTAATAACTGTGTCTTTGCAAAAAGCGATTGTCATATCCTTCATTCCCCTGATAATATTGACAGAGCAGTTGCAACAAGAAACTGATAATTAATCAGCCCATAGAGTCCAATGTTATCGTGCAAGAGATAAAATTTTGAAAACCACTTTAAATTAGACATAACCCAAAATAGATACTTTATGTGTGTGACTCTCTATGCTCAATGAGTGATTAAAAAATTAATGACAGCAACAAGAACATTGTATTATATGCATGAAAGTATACTCATTTGAAGACTGTAAAGTTAGTGAAGCTGATTTTGCTTGCATATACAATGAGTCAATGGCACATGTAGTTGGTTATTTTACTGAATATTGCCCAATCCGTATTCACTTATGGAACATCACGAACAACTGCGTGAGAAACAATACCGAATGATAAAACATTTGCGAGAGGTTGAAGAGTGGTGATCGCCAAATAAAAGTATAATGACTGCTTTCTTCGGTTTTATCATGTCTGATGAGAGAAGTAACGATAATGACACTGAACTAGCAATTTAGGTCCAAATTAATAAAATCGAGATTAAAAAACCGACTTCCCAGCCGCTCTGTAACTAACAAGTAATGGAAAATGAAAGAGGTACGTATCTGCTGACGCAAACATCACGTGCTTCCTTGTAAAGTACTGAAGGAGACATGCATTTTCATTTGCTGAAAGTGCAACGGTAGAAAGGGATATTGTCTGCATAGTTGCAATGACGTAATGCGTATGATTCGTGCAGTTGAACGGTTTGTTTGATAACTATGTGGTGTGGAGTCGTCTTAAAGTCATTAAATATTCTGAAGATTAGAGCTCAGTTGCTCAATGAAAATGAGTCGTGAATGTTGAAATAAATGTGAACGTCAGGCATTGACAGCAGACGAGGCGAAAGTAGGTTTTGCAGCAGGTAATGTCGGGTATGCCGTAAAACTTTATTGTTTCACTGATAGTGGCAGTAGAAGTGATGAAGGCATACGCTGTTTTATTTCATGACGGTCTCACTGAGTTACTACACTCGTATGTGTTTTTTACTTGCTACGTTGAGTATATTCGCGCTACATTCCATTCTCTTCAGCTCTGTCTACACCAGTGTACTGCTGACAGTCTACTTGCTTCTCACGTTCACCATGAACTCAACTTTCTCTTTGTGACAGATCATTCAAGCAGCTCCTGTCCTCTCCTCCTCTCTTTACTTTTTGCACAGAAATTTGTCTAATTTGATATAATTACTCTCCTGTATGTGTTTTATCATATCATCTTAATCTCATGACTTACTGCGATAAAAGTGAATGAGTGAGTCGACTCATCGACATAATGATAGTTGAACTGTTGTCTCTCAAAGACTGGTCTTCGTAACATTGAGCTTTGCTGAGTTTCACCTGCTGTCTGTGACAGTATTACTGAAAAGTGTATGTGAATGCGTTAATATTACAGTACGGAAGGGTGTGTGGATGTGTATTACATTTTGACGAATGAACTGCGTAATTTAGTAATAGCTGACTTTTTTATCGAGATTTTGATCATTGCAGAGATAGAATATGAACTGTTCGATAGACTCTCTGCTGAGAAAAATTAAGAGATAGTGGTAGAGGATGATGTCTTCGTCAATTTTGGTAGAGATTATTTTCCATGAATATAGATGCTAAGAATCATATTACCCTTTCTTTTCTCTGTTATACTTCCGTTTTCGCGATCGAATTTTATCGCAGTCAAAATGGATAAGATAGTTGTTGTTGTTGTAAAGATTTTTGTTGTATTTCTGTTCAGGCTTTTCAGTTCTTATCAGATCTTTTCCCCAGTGAAGCATTATGAAAACATCTTGATCGTGAACATATTTGTAGATTGTTACCTAACTTTCTACGTACAAATTACCTATACTCATTCTTCATTTAGGAATTTAACAAATGTTCCACAATGGAAACTGATGACTCCTTCGATTTTCTGTTCAAGATAGTTCTTATTGGTGATATGGGTGTTGGTAAAACATGTGTTGTGCAAAGGTATGATGAGACACTTTCGAATAATGTTCAAGCGTAGAAAATGGTTTCATAAGTAATTTTTGTTGTATTTGACATGGTTTATAAAAACTTCTACCATATGTGATATCCAAAAAATAATTTTTCGCCAAATCCGTTGCTTAGAAACTGTCATATGAGACATGTGAATTATTACTTTCTAAGATCAGACCGCAATTTTGCTTGCGAAATCATTTTCTGCACTTGGATATTACTCAACAACAAAAAATCAGTATTTATTATTCATTATAACTGCAGATATTTACTTTTATATAATTTCTTGAAAGTTCACGAGAAATTTTCAAAAAGCTGTTTTGAAAGTTTGTATGCATTTGAAAATGAATAATTGATGTGTCCTCGAACATGGTTTCTTAATTGTAGTTAAAATTGGAATGAATGTGATTGCTATTTCATTTTTAGGAGGGTAGTGTTATTTTAGAAAGAAAAGTTTCAGATTAATTTTTGTTTGGTGTTGACAATCTTCCCATCAAGGAATACATGTAATATAAGCAGTGTTTAGAATTCTCTCAAGTTCCAGATTTTTGCAGGTTTAAAAACGGAACTTTTATTGAGAGACAAGGTACAACAATTGGTGTTGATTTCACGATGAAAACTCTGATTATTGAAGGCAAGCGTGTTAAATTACAAATTTGGGATACTGGCGGTCAAGAAAGATTCCGTACAATAACCCAAAGTTATTATAGGTTAGTTCGATTTTTTCATTCATTGTCGAGTTGTTGATATTTTCCTGCGCTATTTTAGAATGAAAATTATGTATTCTGAAAGCAGACTCAATGAGAACTTTTGCACAGTTGAAAATAGAGCCTTGATGTTGAAAGAAAAAATATAATTACTCTTAATCAAAGTTTTATATCTGATCGATACTTTCAGTGGAAAAAAATTTCAAATTAGTCATTATTTGCTCTAATAGTATTATAGATCTGCAAATGGTATTATATTATGTTATGATCTGACATGTCGCCAATCTTTCGAATCTCTTCAGCGTTGGATAGATGATGTATCTAAGTTCGCTGCTCCAAATGTTTGTAAAGTACTAGTTGGTGAGTACTTTTTATTATTTGTGTCAACAATAATTTGCTGCTGCATTTCAATATTTCTGTAGCTCATTACTTGACATCATATTTACAAAACTGGATAAACTTCGTATTTTAAGCAGAAAGGTTTAGTAAGTTTGTCTAAGCAAGTTTGATGAAAATTTTTCCTTGCTGATTTCTAGCTACGAAAGCAGATCTTGAAAATGAACGTTTTGTTGAAAGAGATGAGGGAAACCAATTAGCCAATGCACATGGCATGTGTATGTTTATTGAAACATCCTCTAAAAATAATGTTAATGTCGACAACGCATTTTTGGAATTAGCACGTCAATTAAAAAAGCAGTATGAAGCGGGTGTGCATTTGGATTTCCAGTTGGATGCCTTTAAGATTTCACAAGGCACAACATCTATCAGCTCAAAATGGGCTTCATGTTGCCATTATTTATGATTATCCTGCTTATTGCTTTTAGTTTGAAGTTTTGTGCCCAAAGGTTACATTTCTTAAATTTGTAAACTTCAGAGGATTTTTAGCAAGTTTTATATTTTGTCATAGTTTCGAGGTTCACATTTAACTACTCTTATTTTTTGCCTAAACATGTTAAATATAGACTTTCGTCTTTTAAAAAAAATAGATTGCAATCGTTTTTGTGCATTGAGTATTGGAAGCTAGGGATGCGCATTGGAAGCTAGAGATTGAACTGGTGTGTATGAATTTGTTAAAACTAATATTAATTTTGAAAATATGTGAAGCAAACCCAGTCCTGCGTGTTTCAGTGATCTTTATTATTTGTTTGAATCAGAAATTTGTAGACAATTTTTCAGATTGCGAAATATTGGGAAACAAATTTTTAAGATGAAAATATTTCTCAAAAATGACGATCCAGTGTTTCAGCGTGTGCATATTGTACCTTCACTTTGTTAATATAGAGGCATAACTGTTCATTAGAAATTAATTTACTCACTGAGGCTTTCTATTAAGTTTTATTCATGCAGGTTAAAAATGGTAGTTTTTCGAAGAATGAAGTTTTTGAAGCTGATAAATAAAATCTATCGCTCATGTAGTTTGTTAACTTTGTGAGGCCCACTGTGTAGAGTGATGGGCGGCATTATCTATAAAAATCAAAATTGTATTTTTCTGTGCCAATATTTCCACATGTTTGAAAATTGAAATGTTTGATTTGTTCGCTCTAGTGCAGTGATAAAGACGCTGTCATCTTATTTTGGTAGTACTTGAACTAGTTCCCATTTTCTCGAATGCTTTACTTTCTGTTTGTTCATGCACAAAAAGATACTTTAAATCGGGGTATTAGATACCTCCTACATCCGTTCATAAATGTTTCTGAAGATTATCCTCATATGACATTAAGACTGTTGGAAAACAGATTTTCCATCAGTATTTAGGTTTAGATTTTTGCATTGTAGTGAAAGGAGTTGGAATGAATTGAAGTTTGCATGTTTTGCTATAATTTATGGTAGTTGTCAACATGATGAAAAGGAAGTGCATAAATTTACAAATTTGAAGTGTGCGTGATATCCATGGTGGGCATTCTTATGATTAATATACTGAAGCAGCAAATGTTATGACTAGTTACATATGGAGATGTTTTGGATTCATAACCTCTGATTTCTACCACTAGGTAACGACTTTGCTCGACTTCAGTAAGAAGTAACGCCTATCTACCATAAGTTATGGTGAATTGTTGGCAGTGCAACGAAGTAGCTTCCGTAAAAAGGTCAAGGAATGGTGCAGCAGAATGTGTTACTTGTTTCACGGACGCATTTGAGACGGTAAGAACTGTGGCCTACTTTTTCAGATACATGTCATCCCTTCCAATTTTTTTAGTCAAGACGAAATCCAGAATCCTATCCACCGTTCTGTCGTATAAATGAAATATAAAAAAGCACAAAGTGGACAGTAGGAAAGGGAAGTATGAAGACTTCTAAGGTTAATGGATGCAATAGATCTTGTAGCTGTCGTATTCTGTAGTGAGGAAGTGTTCATTTTTAGACTGAAAACTCAGTCTGCTCTACTGCCTATATGGTCATTTAAAGTCAGAAAACGACTGCGCTCTTGAGGATGGAATGCGAATCAGCTGATGCAAAACTTTAGAAACAAACTGTATATTGAAACGGACGTAATCATATTAGACATTGGTAAAATTAAGTAAATAAAACGTGGTAGGAATGTTGGACCGATTTTATTTTTCGGTCATTTTCAAGCACTTTTCAACTAACAAGTTAGAAGGTGCATATTTTGTTTGACTGTATAAGTCTTAGAAATATGTGATACTCAACAAAATATAGAATGGACGGAGGTATCTCCTGTCTGCTTGATATTGTTACGTTCAATCCCTTGTGTTGAAGAAATCAATTGTAAATACCTTCTTTAGGAAGTCTACAATGTAATCACAACGCATAACTTATTCAAAAAAGGTCAAAAAGTTGCTGTCGGAGCTTCAGGTGGTAAGGACTCAACAGTTTTAATCCATGTGTTGAATAAACTGAATCAGAAGTACAAGTATGGACTGGACATTATCTTGCTTTCAGTCGATGAAGGGATCGCGGTATTTTTGGAGCAATATTTACATAAATTAGGACGTATAAAACTTAGGAAGTGATTGAACCTGCAGATTCTGTACTATATATGGCCGTCTTCTTGATAAAAAGGCAGCAAATTTGGAAGCAAGTCACAAGGACACCCTATTCTGCTTTTCTTTGTAGGGTTATCGCGACGAATCATTAGAATCCGTTCAAAGGAACAAAAGTGATTATGGATTACCGCTTGTTATAATATCTTACAGAGAGCTGTATGGTTGGACAATGGATGAAGTAGTCTCGGCTGTTGGCATCAAGAATAACTGTACCTTTTGTGGTGTCTTTCGGAGACGTGCTTTGGATAGGTAGTTCTATTCCTAGATATTTCTCTGTAATTGCATTTACATTCTCCTGTTTCTTTTTGAGATCAATCCACTCCTTGCAGTATTTTAAACAAGTACTACTTCAGAACTGCTGCAGTGCATGGTGCAGACGTTATTGCTACAGGCCATAATGCAGATGACATGGCAGAAACAGTGTTATTAAACATTTTGCGAGGTGATATTGCTCGATTGCAGCGATGCACCGATATTATAACAGGTTTGGTTAATAGTATGCTGATCCAAATTTGTAATTTAGATATCTATAACCGAAAGATCGCATTTGCGAAATTAATAAGCAGCTGTGGAAGAGTAGTTTGTTATATAAAACGCGAGACTCTTATAGCTGCTACGCTTGGTACTTTTTTGAACAAAAATGTTATCTTTTGTTCTTAACTAATTGAAAGCTTCTTAGCATGGGAAGAAGGTTTACCTCGAGTAAAACCTTTGAAATATGCTTTCGAAAAAGACATCGTAATGTACGCGCACTTCAATAAACTCGACTACTTTTCCACTGAATGCAAATATTCACCCGACTCATTTCGTAGTTATGTGAGGTACATATCTTACAATTCACCGTAACGACAAATGCGCCCTATTATCTCTTACTTGAAAGGGAACTTTGCAGGGCATACGTTAAGGAGCTCGAGAGACTGCAACCACGAGCTATTCTCGACTTAATAAAGTCAGGCGAAGCTATTTCCGCGCGCAGTGACACTCCTCTTCCTACAATAACAACTTGTGAGAAGTGAGTTGAAAAATTAACCAGACTCAAAAGTTGTTCTTATATTTTTCGAACCCATGTATGAGTTGTACATTATATACATAATTTTTAGATGTGGTTGTATGTCATCTCAAAAGATTTGTAAAACCTGCAAATTGTTGCAAGGTCTATCTGATGGCAATTATGATTTGGGCGTGAAAAAGGTAGATTGTTTTCGCGTTTAGTCGATTATTGAAACATAGAATATATGCCTTTAAAAGCAAGATTTCCAGTCATCGTTTTACATTTGTGATATAATGATTTCCTATATCTCATGTACAGCTTTACTAAATGCTGCATTGAAGCTTATTGAACTACTATGTCCATAAAGTTACAAGTATGAGATCTGTACTAACTTTTCAGAGAGCAAGGAATGCAACAAATGTCGATTTAAATCTTCACATGAAGTGTGACTGCGAAAAAAATGATAGAAAATTTTGTTTTTGAGAATTCTTATTGTCCCCATCTAACATAGAAATAAAAATAAGTGCACACAATCCCATGACATTCTGTTATATCAATGACCAATATTAAGATGTACGTTTATCCCTTTGCTTTGAGCGCGAAATATCCCTAGTTTTATTAATCGCATTTTGTATGGCAATCTGAAATAAAGTAGCTCTCTCCTATTAAGTTATCGTATCTAGAAAATGTAATGAAAACTTCAAATCACCTTCTGCGGTTTTTTCATTTTTACTGGAATTTCTATAATTACTGGTCCTAGATCAAACCATTCTCTTAGAGTCGAGTTCATTTTCAGATGAATATTAATACTACCGTGTAAAACGTCACATATAAGTTGGTACAGAAGCTTTTTCCCGAATGAGTCTATAACCAATGTTTCATGGCAAAATTTCACGTCAAATACTGGCATTTCTTGATCCTAAAAAATACTTCAGAATAATATATGTTTTTCTAACCTTGGTCTTTCTTTACTCATGTAATAATTTAATTTATCATTTTCTGTAGTTTAACTAATGTTGCTCTCGCATATTTCAATTAAAAGCTTAAAAGTTCTCTATCTCACTCATTCTATCACTCAGTAAAAATAAGGAAACTGGATATCCCAATTAACGGTAGTTCGACGCCCATCAAATAGTTATAAAAATTTATGAGTCGCATTTCATCATTATACATAACCAAAACAGTCTTGATTCAGAAGTTGGTGTTGTCAAAACAATTTCAGATCAGATGAAAATACTTGATGCAAACAAGAAGCATCTTCGTTACACTTATCTATTAAAGAGTAAAAACTGCGTGAAATTACCTTAATAGAAATATAAATCTGCCTAAAAGTGGATCTTTGAATTCTTCGATCCTTTTTCGCTCGGAATTTCAGAGAGTTGGTTGATAAATTAGCAAATATGTCCAAAAGATGCTGCTGATTAGGGAATTGGTATTCAGGACCATACACTGTGACTGCAGCTTCATGTAAAATTGCTAATGATTCAGCGGCACATATTCTCATTTGCAGCTTAAATACGTATCTAATATATCAGCAGATATAATGTTGTGAAGGAAATCACATTTTAAGTTATAGTTCCAAAATAAATTAAAAACGAGCTAACTTGCGCTCCATTCACAAATGTAGATAATTTTGGTTCATCCAATAAAGCATTTTTTAATATTTCTCGCCCTCCCTGAAAACCTATTAATCATTATACCTGTGACATCATTTAATGATGTAGGGATAAAAGAATGATTACACCACTCTGATCACGAAATTTAAAAAATATAGACACACAATTACATGGCTATTTAAGAATTTATGGCTACCGTATTTTCATGATAGGAATGAAAAGGAGAATGATGAAATACGTTTTTTGCCACAAATTTTTTTTTCATCTAACCTGGAAAACTAAGAGAGTCCATCCTGATAAGGCTGCACAAAACAGCTTCACGGAACTAGTGTTCATTTTAGTATTAAACCAAATTGATCTTAATGCACTGATGCATCTAGATAATGACGACGCATGCTGCAGAGACAACAGAGTGCAAAGTGCAAATGATAGGGCACACTCAATACGCAATTGGACATTACGTCCTGGATCCGTGCATAATTGGCATAGAAGGCTAACAATTGTTTCTATTGTATCAGCAACTTCTTCACCTGTAAATTGAAATGCGATTGGTAAGACAAAATAGAACATCTTTAAATGAATCACCTTACACTTTGAAAGTTCTGGTCATAACACTACTACCAACCTAACTGGATAGATATAACAGAAACGATGGATGCAGCGACTACTGCTTCTTCATCACTTCTACGCAAGGCACTGTCAATTACGTCTATTAAGGTGAGGGACCACTTTTCGAGGTGCATAGCTATATACTGTTCGGTCAATAATTTTTTGATACTAAGTAACGCAGATAAACGAACAGCTGCACTGAAAAAATAAAATTTGAAAAGAAATTGAAAATTAAAGAAAATGCATGAATTTAAGCTATTACGAACTTGTATAATGAGTAGATTAAAGCCACTCCAAAACTGAAAGTCATCAACAATTATATTCCGAAAAACTCCTGAATTTAACTAACTCTTCTTACTTTCTATTACTTGCACTATCAAGAAATTCACCCAGACGATCGAAAGGAATCGCAACGTCATTCAAATCTTCGTTGTCTGAAAAAGCATCACGAGGAAAAACATCTCAAATACAATGTAGAGAAAAATTTTCTCAGAAGCGAGCATTTTTAAAAAATAAAAATCTTCATAAATTTATTGTCAAATTAAAATAAATTAGAACCTAACGAAATGATTATTTTTCAGCTATTAGTTACATAAAGTAACCTCCTAAACACTGACTGCTTTGTATATACAAATTAAAACGTGAAAGATTTACATATCTTTACCTGAAATACATATATCATTATCATGTGATACACCTGCAGTATTTGATTCGGTGTCATCGTCATCACTAGTAATAATTTCTGTCGCTGAAAAACGCATTACAATGCAAGGGATGCCGGAAAAGTAAGCTTTAATTTACAAAACTAAAAACTGTACAACATATCTAAAATGCGACCAATATATGCTTTATAGGAATAGTTTTGAAAAAGCTATTCCAAAAGCTTGTCGTTTAAATATATGTCATATATTTATTAATCTTGAAATTAAAATTTTAATCATGTACTTTTTTTACTTGAGGTTATAGGCAAGAACTTGGCTAAAAACTCATCATCAGGTAAAGCTAAACTTATACTAAACAGCTATAGCTGCTCAGCAAAGAGATAAATGAAATACATGACCACGAAAAAATACGAAAATTTTAGCTTTTATTGCCACGAATTGAAAGTCTAAAAAAAACTACCTTTAGAACGTAAATTTGAGAAGCGATTAGCATAGTCTTCCCGACCAGCTTTGTTTTTGTTGCGCCGTTTTCCCATTTTCAATGGGAAAGTTAATTTTCGATTACTTAAGTAGAAAGGCACACCTGAAATTCAAGAAATACAAACAATAATTAGATTGCTGACAATTTTCCGATGCCATAGAGAAACACAATACCTAGATTATAACGTTATACGTACTTGCACATCCAAAAATTCAAACAATAACGAAGGAATAGGGATGCAATTGATATCGTCAGGTGATTGTATTTAATGCATTTGAGTAAGCAGCCGCAATAAGCACACATTGCTACACTTTTGGATCACAAACAGAAAATGTATAGAAGTGTTTATTAATCGTTGATGTCGACTTTTTCAAGTTTGCAGAATAACAAGATTACTTTCGTACTGTAAATCTGAATAGTTGTTGCAGTTATATCGCAGCAATGTTAAAGAAAGTCAGTGGAGATTTAACTAGTCGTAGGGATGAGTTAGTGTTTCAGCACAAACATTACTTCAAGCAGTCAGTGACTTGTTTCGTTATAATTACTGATGAGTAATCTTACAGTAATATTTCTTACATAATTTAGGTGAAAATATTCTCAGAAACTTATTTTAATCCAATTTCAGAATAGTTGAAGCAGACATTTTGTTGTCGATGTTAAATACTTTGCGGTAAAATGGAGTAAAAGCACAATAATTAACATTGTAATTTTTTTGTGTTTTGCCCGAGTAAAATTCTAAGAGTATAATTCGAGATGAAGTTGTATGAAGTATGATTGCATCTTCTTCTAACCAACATTATAAATACGCTCTAAATTTTCAGTGCTTCTTCACCATAATTGCTAGTTGTAATGTGCAGTCTGTATACAATAAATAATTTGCATATCCTACCCTTTGGTGAAGAAGATGAACTATAAATGAGTTCATGATGATTTTGCGTATACTTGGAACTCATTAGCAATACTTCATTTTGCTTTTTGTCATTCATTATTTTTTATATATGAGTATTTTCAGAGAATCTGTGATGAGACATAAAAATTTAATTTTTATTCTGCAGATGTTATCGTGCATCATACGTTACTCTACTCATTTCCATTTCCAATTCCAGTTTTTGTTTACTGTGGTACTCATTTAATGTTCTTTGCGAATTAAAGTAGAATTTCTGATGAACCTGGGAGAAATTTTATTACTAATTATTTGGCTGCCTTTAAAAAATTTAGAAACGCTTGCTGAAGTTCAGCTAAGTTTTGCCACTAGTGTCGAAATAAATATTTCGCAAGTCGCACAGAATTTCGTCCCCATGTTTCCGGCCCTTTCCAGTGGTTAATTATTTCGTCGCAATTATTTACATCGCGGATCAACAGGTAGGATCTCAGTGCATGAAACTTTCTTCGCAAGTAAGCATATTAAATTTAAAGACCTCGCAGAGTATAATGTCGCATGTCTCTGCAAAGTTTTTTCTACAGTGAACAGTATTGTGTTTTGTCAAAACTTTTTTCAAGTATTCAGACTAATTACTGTTATATAAAGGAACAAAGTCATAGCAGTAATATTATCAATAATACAACAAATAAAATAAGCATTTTATAGCGAGGTGGCATGAGTTATTTGTGCAGTAATGAAGTAGTTAGAGGATGATATCCATTGATCTCAGCAATTTTGGAAGCGTTGAAAAATCCTTTTGCTGACATGACAGCCCCTTTGCCTATTCAATTATTACTACCTCAGTGAATGCCATTCCATTCATCTATCTGTTCACAGCTATATGTTGACAACCAAATATTTCCGGTAAAAAGTCGGTGACCTTACCATGTGTATCACATCATTTCTCACTGCACTCCTTCCTCCATTCTTCACCACCTCAATATTTATTTATCCGATAATCGAAATCAACGAAAGCCAACCAGCTGACCTTTTATATGATCATTTCAACTATTTTATCAAAAAACTATACTTACATTTCTTTTAGATTTATGTGTAGTTCTTGCACAACATCTTACAAAACTTTCAAGCCAACTACACTACAATTATTCATACATGTTTTCATTAATGCAACAGCAATCAAACTGACAGTCTGCATGAAACTGTCGTTGACAAGAAAGCATTTAGAAACATAGACAAATAATCAATACCACTTTACTTACAAAGCGTTGGCATTAGGGCAAATTCTGAGAAAATTTTGAAAGTCAGAAGAGTGAAGATCTGAATGGCAAATAGTAGTACTGTGACGCACAATTTATTATCGCTTTCATAGATTAGATATAAGAAATGCAAGGAATTAAAACGTACCAAGCTGATCTATAGAACTGGAAACGTAATTCAATTCTGGTAAGTGAATGGTGCAGGAAGCTAAATGTAATAGACCCAAACGATAAAACATCATTTCTGCTATTAGTGGCGTCTTTCTACAAAGGAGACACAATTAGCAGATAGTATTTCAAGCAAATTTACCAGATTATTCTTGGTAAAGTAATTAGAAAAATAGAATGTAGTAGAAAACGCAGCCAAACCAAAAGAATAAAGATTCAGAGCATGTGAAGAAGTAAACTGGACACATGCTTGCTTTGTCTCTGAATGCTCATTTTTGAATAATTTATTTTCATTGTAAAATTAATTACTTATTCTTCGCTTAGTCATATTATTTCAGATGTGATGCTTGAAAAAAGATGAAGCACAGTAAACATGATAATGCTTCTTGTTGACAAGCGAGTCAAAACATGCATTTGAACAATAAGTTTAGCACAAGAAACGAGAAAGTATTAAATTATTGAGACAGTAATGAAACTTAAGCAAGCGAAGAAGTGACTTAAACGAAGAAACAATATTGCAAACAAGATTGTCCAGCTACAATTTAAGTAGCTTTACTAAGCTTATTTGCTGTTATTTGAGTCAGTGCGAAAAAATTATGCTTTGCTAACAAGATCAAATAAATATTCATGACTTGTGAAAGAAAAAAGAAAAAGGCTATCATAATAAGTTGTGAAGATGTTTTTTCTTGCTGAGCAATCTGAATGCATCAGAAAAAATCCATGTAATTGAGCACAGAAGCGTGAAATGATTACAGTTTTTAGGCAGCGGACCATGGAATACAAATGCTAAGTTTTTTACTCGTTCCAGTGCACAACTTCAAGGTAATTTTAAATGAAAACTGAGGTTCACGTATGATCACTTTTGCAATTAGCAATAAAATCAAAAAATTTTGTTTATATTACATATATAGTATATACGCAAATGATTCAGCTTCTATTTTTTTTTACAATTATTATTTCTTTGTTTCATTTCCTTCATCACGGATTCCAGAGATTTTGTGAGATAAGAAACGTAGCAAGAATTGCATTTCTTACGTTTTATTAGCAAAGCTTCATTATGTAAGTATGATTTGTTGTTAATTTATATACATACTATTGTTTTTATTTTGTTCAATAAACTATAAATACTAATGTTTTAAGTAGTTTCTTAAGGAAGGTAGTGGCTGCGAGAAATTAAGAAAGGTATCTGTCCCAAATTTGAGAGTATTTCTTATCACTTTACTCATTATCCCGCAATAACTGCTTGTAACGGATAATGTCAGAGACGAGAGCTGAAGGAAAGCGTTAATATTGTTATTGGTGGTTGGAAGAAGACAAGTATAAGTGCCTTTAAGCAAATGAGCTTGAATCCCCCGATGACACGTATATCCATTTCTATTTGCCAGTTTCTAACCAGCAAATGGCTCTCAGATAATTTGCACAATTTACCGTCCAAAGAGCTCAGATTAAAAGAAACCATTTATATGTGCAAAATATTAAAAAAATCTTGCTTGTTAACACTGCAGTTCTTTTGCTTTCTTTGTTTTTCATCCATTTCAAACCTTCATATTCTTTCTAAAATAAAAGAGAATATGAGATTACTTTGATCTCTTCATGGCAAGTTACTACTGATAGATTTGAAATAATTAATTAATCTTTCCTAACCACTCACTTTCTAAAAGCAATTTGCACTACTCCATTACTTTTAGTCTTTGCAATTAAAAAAATACTATTATAGTAAATGACCCCTTTTTTTGTATAAAAAATTTTTAAACAAAGTATAATGACCTTGTGGTTGTTTTTACGATTTTTTTCAATATTTAAAACTTGCTGGTTCGAAAAATTTTCATTTTTTTCTATAAAACAACTAGAAGTAACAAATTTTGTTTATTATTCAAGAATTGAAAAAGCAAATATAATGAAAGGAATTAACAGATTTTCAATTCATCAAGAGGCAAAACATGAACTGCATCAAATAAACAAGTTCCGTAGTATAACAGTTATCAATCAGTACGAACCAGCGATAGTTGCCACAGCATTTGTGGACGAATATAATATATAGGCAGATGATGATGCCCGTAGTGGACCCGATGGTATGGTATTACTAGCATTAGTCCGGTTACTGATCAGGTTTTCATTTGTGGTAGTAGTATTTACTGGATTGCATTCAGAGCCCGAATCTCTCATCGAACTTACCCAGTAATCACCAAAAAATCCATCTGCAAAACAATTTTTCTTCTCATTCTTACTTCAGCTCTTAATAATGATCTGATTGCTAGATAAATAATGATGAGAACTTGCAATATAATAGCAAATGAAACAGAAAAGCAGAGGGATACTAGGACTACGAAGGTTTAGTTTCGAATTGTTTTGTTCATTTTTTTAATTGATCTTTTGCAAATAATTATGCCTCGAGTGTCATCACAATGCTTTCTTTTATTTCCAAGAAGTTATTATTGAATAACGTATCCATCACAAGAAACAAATCTTTGAAATTCTGGAAGAGAAAGATAAAAAGTGAAGACGCAAGAAACAGTCAAATCTTGTCAACAAAACAACTGTCATTTTAAAATCATAATCAGTTTTGGTACTCGAAAAATTCAAAATTTATTAATTCCTCAAAGCAATAAATGTATTCTTCATCATCCACTTTTGAAGCTTGAGTAAAAAATGGTAAGTTTTTGAAACATTAGATCTTCTTTTTATTGGGAAAAACACAACTTAAAATACCTACTTTGTTTCATGTATTTTTTTTAAGATGAACCGATAATAAAATTGTAGAATTTTCATTAATAAGAATAAGTCATTAACATAATGAATAATTTGCTCGGAATTAGCAATACTTCAAAAATTTTTTACAGGGGCATTCTACAAATATGAAAACCAATTTGTCTTTTTGAAATCACCGAGTGTGACGCCAAAATTTGTTCTATCTTTAACAAATAAAATCTTTTTTAATCGAATTACATTTTCATTATTATACCTATATTTGTTATTTGCGAGACATTTTTGGCGACAATGGAAAATGTGATAAACGATTTCTAACAAAAAATTCAAATGCTTACCAAAATATGTCGGAGAATTTGTATTAGACGATGTGATTACTGTAAAACCTGTTCCATCCCACACTTTTTCTTTAAAAAAAGCTATTTACGGTAAGAAACATAACTCTGAATGTATTATGAATATCGAGATTAATTACAACGTTTACAAATATAACCTTATTTTAAATCGCACAACAAATGATTCACTAAACAAAACAAACTTTACATTTAATTTTGCACTAAAATAAACACTTGTAAATGTTTGATGACTTTGATAAATCAGTGATGTGTTACCTGAATTTATGCCACGGCGTAAAGAAGTGTTCTTAGTACCTGTCTTTAAGTTTGATGCTAACTGTTGCGTTACTTGGGAACTTTCCATACTGCACTGAAACAAAATGGCACTGAGGACTGTTGCATTGATTGATAATTGTTTTAAAAAAATTAATAAATTTTTATCAAGTAGCAGTAAAATTTTGTTCAAATAAACAAAACAATTTTGACAAAATTGTTACAAAATTAGTTCATGAATGATTTCAATTTTCGGTCCGAATAAAAAAGTCCCATTAAGAAAAATCCGATAATAATATCAAAGTGTAGTTAGTGTATTTAGTCCATATATTTCAGCAGTACTAAGCAAAAGTATTCATAACTCATAGTTATTTTGATGATTGAGAATGCTTTTATGGAAAATTGAATCTTATGATATCTGCAAGCTAAGTATAGTAAAAATTGAAGGCTAAACAGACCTTAGAAGGTTGTTCAAAACCAAGAAGTTCATTGATAGAATAAGGAGTGGCTGGTGCTAACAAAGTTGTATTTTGAAGAGTTCTTTCATACATGCGTTCTGTTGCAAATTTATTCCTAACAATCCGATTAATGGATGAAACGCTTGGAACATTTTCCGTATCACAAATGCGCTCCTAAAGTGAGCACTTCATTGTAGAGATAATAGTTATCAATTAAAATCCTCTCAGCTAATGAACTTTTGCTGAGATAAGTAATAGTAATAGTCTCAAGAAATATAGGAAAGTTGAAAACTGGTAGTATGTGCATTCTTGTTCAACAAATGGAAATTTGAAAAAAAAGTGCTTGTGAAAGATGTTTTTTCTTCTAATGCTAAGATCTGGTATGGATATTTCCATGCCACACCTTAAAATATCTTAAAATTTACTCAGAGTAAATACTAAAATATGCATTGATGAATGTTTTAAGTTTGATTAAACTCATTATAAACTATAAGACAAATAGACCACAATTTTAAAATTATAAGAGAAAGAATAAGTGTATCATCATTGCTTCAGAACCTTTGCAGTGATATTTGATTAATATGGAAAGAATGATTTTTTGCTCTTGACAGAATCTAAATAATACTATGGAGGTGCACAAAGCACATGTGCTTCATTTTAGTCGTGATCTAATTGCAAAAGTTGTTTTTTTAATTTTTGAACTTGTAAATTGTCCTGAGAAAATTCTTCTAGAAAATGAAGTTTTTGTTGAAAAATTTAATTTTCCAACTTTTAAAAAATGTCAACTATGAATAATTTTGTTTTTTTGATGACAGCAATTATGAAGGGATATAGTAAAATATGAAAATAATGGTAATGAAATATTATACTTTTCAGTTTAAACAGATTTTATGAAATTTTAAAGAATGAAATACGGCAACCTCTAGCAACTTTTCTCGAATTTCCCAAGCAAACATGGTTGGATTGGCTTTTTTATATGCAGCAATTGTTTGAACAACTTTTGGAGTAGCTACTTTTGGCTTCGATCCACCAATGACGCCTTGAATGATTCATTAAAAACATAAAATTCTGAATGTTTGAAAATTTTGAGTTTCAGAGAATTTTTACTTGATCAAATTGTTTTGTTGAATCAGAGAGTAGTGACTGTTGAATAATATTAAAATCTGCAACGGATTAAAAATACTAGGAAAATTTTTGCAGAAATTATTAGTATAACAATAATGGATTGAGCAATCAGCATACTTTGAATTCGATTTCTTTTGATAACAAAATATGGGTTTGAAAAAAAAAGTGTGCAAATATTTTACACAACACAATGCTTTCATTATTGTGAGTTTGACATGTAAGATGTGCGCGTAGCATAGGAAGAAGTTCAGACTTTCAAAAGTAAGACATCGATTGTAGCGAAATGGGACTGAACGCAAGTAATGAAAGAAAGAATTACTGTAATAGCAAACTGAAATAATTTCTGTAAAATATACTATGAAGGACCTGGTCGAATGGATCCAGTCTCATAATAACGGCCAAGTATTTTTGACACACATCCATGTGATACCCGCAATTGACGTGAAATATCACAAGGACGAACACCCTGATGCGCTAGTTCTACAATTCGATTGCGGATGTGATCAGGCAAAGGACGTCCATTAACAAAAACTCCACCAAGTTGGTTGACACCCGTATGACCTGACATGAGGTAATTGGTATAAGAGAAAAATGATTTCTCTTTTTTCATGGTAGTCAGAAAATTAATTGCTAAATAAACAAATTTTTTTTAATACTAATAATTTGTTATATATATGCATGAGACAATATGGTGGAATTTGTTATAAAACAAAACAGAGATATACAAGGGCATCAATTGGCTAGAGTCAAATGTCACAATTTCAAAAGTTAAAGAGAGACGAAGGCTAGCAGTACATGGCAGTCAAATAACAACGCATAGATATGGAACATATTCATTTGCTAAACTAGCAAATACTCATTTCCACCACTTATATTCTGAGTAATAACCATTATGCATTTGGTATCAGTAATTTGAATATTACAGTTACATTCAAATGCATCCAAAAATGTGTCAGAAATATTGCTTACTGGTAAAGGGTTGAGTGTAAAGAGCAGCAGCAGCAGCAGCTGCTGCTGCTGCTGCTGCTTGATTTGGTAGAGTAGTATATGCCGGACTGTAGCCAGTTGCGGTAGCGGCATATCGTGGCCATAAGGAGCAGTCCATAGTCAGATTCGACGAGCGAATGACCGAAAATGCTTGAATGCACACCGGAGGGCAGAGCCATTTACAAGAACAACTCACTCCTCCTCTATCACCACCCTCCGTTGACGAATCAACCGGCCTTTTCTCCTCTGATTCCATCTCTTTCATTTCTTTGCCTAGAAAATGACGAGTCTGATATCGTATCACTTCCATATTTGCAATTTAACTCTTTCCAATTGCTTTCTTTATTCTCAGTTGTCTACACGAAATCATCCATTTAATACTATTGACTTACTTTTATGATACATGCTCCAAATCATAGGTCACCACTAACTAGTGCATTATCAAGTATAAACTCAGCTTTTAACCTTTTGTATAGTCTTTATCTGCTATGTAAAGACATGCATTTTACATTTTATATCAGTCAAATTTCAAATGTTATTCGAACAAGCATGAATTAATAGTATATACATCATCGCATTAATGTTTGCTTTCTGTTCTTTTATTTAATTATTGCGAATAAATGTAAAAAAATGAATGTAATTTTGTGAAGTTTCTATTCCAACTTTGAGACTTAAATTTAGCAGGTAATCACAACGACACGATAGGACATAATTCACCTGATATAAAAAAAGCAAATTTTAAGCAGTAATGTTCAAATGGATGGATATATGCAATCTACCTCATTTAAGTTAAGCTTAGATAGCCATTAAATACATGACGTTTTCACGTTGATAGCTTTTATTCTATTGTGATTAAATATCAATGCAGATGTAAAGATGTCAGAGCCGAATTTTGACAGAGTGCATAAACGAAAAAGATTCGAAGTATTTTTTTATTTTAAGTTTTCTTCTTTTCTCCTGCTATTCTAAAATTTGATTTTAATTTTGTGGTAATTGACAGCACAGAATTCTTGGAATAATTTTTTAGATTTTATCATATAGTTTGTTAAACAAACATAAATAGGATTTAGATTATAAATTTATTTCATACTCGATTTCTTCTATCATAAATGATTAATTAATTGCTCCAAAATACTCGAAATTAATTAGTGAATTCATAAAGTAGTTGAATAAAAATGCCCTATTAAAAAATGGAAGCTGTGTGTTTTAATTAATTTAATTTGCTTTCTATATTTATTAACATTATTTTTTTGTTCTATAAATATTTTCTTTCAACTCAGCAAAGTTATTATTGTTTCTTATTTATAACGCTTTGTAAATTTACTTCACAATTTATAATCTAATTCAGATTCAAATATTACGACTTATTTCATCACTGATTTTTTTTTCAATATTACTTGCGTTATCAGATTATTAAGCTGACTTCTTTCAATTCAACAAAAAAAATTCTTTTTGCTTAAGCATAAGCGATCAGTTATTTTTACTCCTACTTCTTGGAATATTTTAAAAGTTGCTAATTTTGCCCCATGTTTTTGATTCAAATTCATTCAAATCTGTTAGAATTAATGCTTAAGCTAATTTCTGTTCATCTACTTCGTTCCTTTTTTTAAAAACTCTTGAGATGCATAAAATAGAAAAAGCATCTTATTTAAATTCAATTATGAAATAAAAATTCAGAAAATCCTAATGGAATACAAATTGTCACCAGAACATTTGGTTTAAACAATTGAAAGTTTGAGCATGTTTAGTGTAATTACTTATCAAATAAAATAACTTGATTAATCAGTACAATTGATTATATTTGTCACATTTAAATATTGATAGCAATCAAACTTTCGTTAGTCGAATAATAATTTTTTAACGCACTATTATGATATTACATTTATTTTTAAACAAATTTTGATTAATCTGTTACAAGTAATGGGCAGCGACAATGCTTTAATTTTAAGAAGCTTTTGCTGCATAAATATCAATTAAACTGTTTTCAATTACAAGTAATGCTTTCTCAGTAGATTAGAAAGTTTTAGCATAGACAAAAATTCAAAGAAATTATGAACTGTAAATTACTTTTAGTAATTAAAATTGTTGAGATAGCAATTTTCATTTATTTATGATTTTAAAATATTTAAAGTTATAAAATATTTTTCTTAATGATGAGAACTTTTATTATAATGCGCGGAAATCCTTCAAGCAATGCATTACTTAGCATTAGTACATGCAGATGCTGTCAGCTCATTAAATGATTCTACAAAAGATAAATTACGCTTTTGAATTAAAATATTTTCATTTTAGAATAAAAATCATTAAAATTCGGAGAAATAGTACTTCAATCAGCCTTTTAAAAAAGTTCGAATTTTCTTGAAAACTACTAAATGAAAAAAATATTTTTATGAATATGGTCTATTTATCAATGAATAAGTCTGAGGAACAATGAAAATGATTGATACATAGACGAAGAAGGAGAATTACTTAGGCATTCAAGTAATGCGCTTGGGGAAATGATACTAATAGATTCTCTGCAATGTCAGCAAATTACTGTAATAATAAGCCAGCTGCTTCTATTATTGCAGTCATAAGCTAATTAAAGGCTCACAAGTTTCGCTCATAAGCTGATCTCATCAGGCAACATATTTCGAAAGTAAAGAAAAAGTATAATTTGTAAACGAAAAAATGAAAATTACGTCATACTGCAGATGAGGAATTTTAATTTTATGATGCATGATGGCTGAGTCGGAAAGCGTGAAGTTTAGGATAAATCAACTCAGAAATAACTGTTATAAATTATTGTCATTAACAGAATAAAAAATAAGTAAATAAAGCCTAGTCAAGAAATGTACTTGACAGTAGAAAGCATATTTGGTAATCATGAAATTTTTGACTGAATATTTTAAGCTACATGAAGCATTTACAGTTATCTTTGGATAACTTGAGGAACAAACGTTCCATGAACGATCGTATCAATGATAACGATCTTCATTATCTATGCCAAAAATGCTGGCATTACTGAAGTGTAATTTGTAAGGTATGTATGCTTTCATTACTAGTACGGTTCGTTTACTGTTTGCTACTTTATCTTTCTATGTGAAGTTGAATAAGTGAACTTCCCAATTTCTATTTGACAATACAAAGTGTAATTCGAAATATTTTAGTTTTACATTTAAAAAGGTAACTGAGATGCTACTGAAATAGTAAGTATACTGTAATGGTTCCAGGAGAAGTAAGCAAATGATTGAATGCTTACTGTTGAGAGAGTGAAAAATTGGAAAGATAGATAGATGAGAAAAGTTTTAGAATGTTTTCTTGAAAGCCGTGAAATTGATGATGCATTCAAGATGTTAGTTATCTAAAGAGAATATTGTCCTATTTAAGAAGAAATGTTTATTTGATGTATAAATAAATAAAGCGATTAGTAAGATGAATACGCTCTCAGGTTTTTCAGGTTTATGGGATTGTCCACCAACAGAAAGAACTTTAACGATGCTGCAGACTGTTTGCGCCTCTTCTAGATAACTATTACCCTTTGGTTGCTGGCGGAATTTGCAATTTAAAGAATAAATGTGACACCGTAATCCCAGTTTGAAGACACTTTTCTTTTTCTTACCTCTTCCTCTTTACATAATAATCAGTGTACAAATTTTTTTGATTGCATCTAAAACTGTGACAATTTTTTTTCTTCACTTCAAAAAAGTTCCATATTTTAATCCGTTGTGACAAATCAATTATTTAATTAAAAAAAGACTATGACTTCATTTTCAACTATTTTCATTATAGTTATTTATTTCATCAAGTATCACAGAGAAAATTTGTCTTGTAATATACTTCGAGTGATATAACCAACTAATAGTGCTTACATACAATAACTTTTAATTTCTCCAAAATATTTTAAATATTCTGTTCATACTTAACTTTTTTATACTTCGCAGCAAATGCCTAACGAAAAAGATTCCATCTTTGACCTTACAGCTAAGACTATAGAAAATACAGAATTCAGGACAAGAAGTTTTATGAATTATTACTGATGAACCAAATACCAAAAAAATAATGAAAATTACCTTTCCTCTTCCTGTAGTCATTTACAGTTATGGATCTGTTACATTTTCACTGATATTTGATAGAAGAGTGAGCTTAGCAGGAATTAGACATTTATTCTTTTAATTAGTGGTTATTGAATAAAGATCAGGTAAGACTGAATGAGTGAAGTTATTTGAGAGATAAATTATTTTTGAAGCATTTTATCAGGTCGTGCTGAATGGTGTCATGATGCGGTCACTGACAGTGCATTTCCATAGCTTATTATTATTATTGTTGTTGATACTAGTGCACCAAAATAGAGATCAATCATGATTTAGTTTAGTGTTGAAAGGCAATTATTTCCAGAATCTGCCCCAAATCGCCTATGTAACTAACCTACCTTGCACACACCAATACTTCTGCTCGAATAACAGATATGCTTTCTCTTCTATCCCACTCCTTGATTATTGATGCTCTTCTCGCATATAAATTTAATGCCATTCATAATTCAATGAAGAAAATATTAAATTTTTTTTCTCTGAGATCCATACAGTAACCCAAGTTTACGTAAGATTTTGCTACTGTTACTTTCTAACAATGTTAAATCGCGACATAAAACCTGTAAAAATTAAATCCACAACTAAGTATGATGTGAAAAGTTCAATTCTTAAAAAATTTAAAGTCAGTTTTGTAGTGTTAAGCTTCATCTTCCATGCATTCATCTTTTCAAGAATTTGTAACTTCGAATGTTTAAAAGTCCACTCTTGTTTCAAATCATTAATCACAAATTGCAGGAATATGTGAAATTCTTTCAGGATCATATGATATATCTCCCACTAAATTTAAAAAATTTTGATTGAAATATTTAGGACTACATTTTGCTCATTGCAAGCATCAATATTTTCCATAGCATAAAACGGATGATGATGCACCCTTACTTCGAAATGCATAGACGTCGCAAAATCATCAGTTGGATATGCAAAACATTTTAGAGCACAACTCTGGAATGAAGCAGTTTAATAGAAGAGACATAGAAGAAACTATTAATCAGGTAAAATTGGCTCCTGTTAAATATAAATTCTCCAGTTCAAAGATGTCGCTGACTACTCAAGTAATTAACAAATCCTAGATAAAATTCATTCCTTTCCTCAGTAATAAATCCGGCAATTGTTTACCATTAAATGGAGACATGAAATGTTTGCAGAATAAAAATCGCAACTATGTAATCACTTAATAGTCATATTGGTAATAACGAGTGGCAGACAGCACTTACATAAAGTTGCCAGAAATTCTGTATACTTTTTACTGGACAGTTTTTGAAATTAATGATAAATGTAAGAAATTTATTCACCAAACCCTATCAACTTTCAATTTTTGCAGTTAAGATGTGCTTGGTAAAACTATGATCCCTCACTCATTTATAGTGCATAACAATCTTATTGAAAAGCATAAATTAATTTCTGAAACTACTAGAACAAAGTATATGTAGTTCAAACCATTGTAACATGCTGCCAACCAGTATAAACTAAGAGGTAATAATACTTCATACGTAAAAGTTATAAAGAAAACCTCCAAGTCTAGAGTTTACAATACAAAAATTCCAAATTTGACGCGGTCAAACCAATTAAAACGATAACTAAGTGCGAAAACAATCTGTATTTGTTCGTAATGAAGCGGTTTTGCAACAAACATGTTACTGATTAGAAAATTAATATGGACAACGTGAATAAATACGGAAAACGAAGAAAATGTAAAAAAATGGTAAGTGGAATACTGCAACCAAACAAAACCAAACTTGTTTCCATTTCTATTTTGAAACCTTTTAACTTAGTTGAGAGAAGGAAACGTTGATGTACTTGCATGAGACCTGACTTCATGAATTTGCGAAGTTTATTTATGAGACACGCTGTAACTCAATTACAAACGAAATTAAAATTATAACTCACGACAGAAAAAACAATTTCTCTGAGGTGAAGAATGAACTACTTTTGAGTGAGCACAAAACATAACGTGTGGGATAATTTTAAAAATAAGCTCAAGAAGCTGAAATAGAGACTTTCTTTGTGAAGCCAATGACAAATAAAGATTCAGTCTGGAGAGCACCAACTGCGAAAAAATCAAATATGCCTCATGGGCGGAGCAACAAGTATTACAGCATCACCTCGAACAAACAACATCGGTATCTCACGCTTCGTCTGCTTATGCATCTCTTCATAATTTTCTTCATCCAATTCAACTGTAGTAACAACTTCCTCCACTTGTGACAATATCATATTTAAATGTTGGTCGAATGCATGCAAACGACCACGAATCTAAAAACTGCAAGTCTGGTTCTCGAAAATTGATGGATAACTAATAGTATCAATAGTAGTTATGGAAGATAAAAATCTGAATTATAAAATACACCTTTTCCTTGATAAACATTTTGCTAAATGGTCATGGTTTAGGAAATTCTCATTTTATAAAAATCTGCATTAAAAGATATCACGAATAACAAATTAAAGTCACTATCAACAGACATTACGCAATGACGACTTCGTGTTGTCCTGTCAGTGCTTTCTAGGATATTTCTAATATCTACACTACTGAAATACTAGTACCTCACGATCATTGCGCATTTTCACGTAAATCCTTTCATCCAGGCTTAATCGTATCAAATCGAGTGGCTCCTCTACACCTGAGCTAACAACCTACAAGTAGGGACTGCAATGATGTAAAGGAATAGAGAATCACACTTTTTATAAAAATGTCACAATAGACGGATAAAATAAAATAAAAAATTACATGCATCTGCGATTGTTCCGACATCAACCGCAACCAATCGAGCTCCCAGCCTTTCCTAAAATATTATTTGAGATACAGCGCTTCTCAAATGAACCAAAATTCATTACCTTGGATGGTTTATAATATTCTGACCAAAGATCTGTCTGTTGTGCAAGAAACACAAACACGCAGAGAAACGTTGTAGAACGTGATATGAGTGCAACAATTCAATTTTTGTGTTTATACAGGGTAAAAAATAATAAGAAAATATTTTAAAACAGTGGATTTCAAAAATAAAACAAATTTCTGGGTGAATGACATGTAACTCATCTTCAAATGCTGATACAAGATGCAAAGAACTTGGAGAAGTAGACTACATTAAGAATGATTTAAAAAATGAAAAGTGAACACAAGTAACAAAGAATCGTACTGCATGTGCTGCACAAAAGTTGACAATATTGTAGGAGAACATCAATTTCATTGACAGATTATTTTTTCATGAAAACAACAAGAAGAACACGAATGAATTGGAAAAGAATACAGACCAAGCTGCATAAATCATATTAATATGTACCGAAATTTTCAACTCTGACATATGGGAACAAAAATAGAATTCTACTCAAGGATATGCGAATTTCAAATGTTTGAAAATGGAACAAAATAACCCGCTACAGCAGAACTATAATTCCGTTTCCAATAACAAACAGCTTAAACTGCCGATAAAAGAATTTTTCTGGCAATAAAATTGGTGAAAGACGCATTATTTTGAATAGTGTTACAAATATCGTAATCCCATCAAATAAAAAGGCAAAATAAGAGGTGAAACTATAAAATTTGTTACAGCGTTACACACTAATCGTGTTTGATACGAGTTGTAGCAACGAAATGTGCTTTTGTTGAAGGGCAAAGATAACCTATGGGACCATCCTCACAATTTGCACATATCAAATATTTTACCCCATCACGAGCATGTGTAAATCCAATATTCTCGAAATCAAACATTTTCTCCACTTGCCACCTGTAATACATCGCCGTTTATGTTCTCATATAGTATCAAAAATTTTTAATTCACAAATAAAGCAGTAACGAGAACGAAAAAAAAAATACTCTCAGCAATTTGTTCTTTAATCATGAGTAATAAGATAGAAATGAAAAATTTTGATAAAGGCTAGATACTGCTTACTAAATTTCATGTTTACCATTTTGCAAACAATACTTCTAATAAGACATCTTTATACCTGACAAGCAGGTGTCACAGCATTTTCTGAGGGAAGACTAAATTCTACAGAATTCTTCCTTGATTTCAAAACCACTCTTTAATTTCACAATTTATTTATATGATTATCTGTACACCAGAAACGTAGATTTCTTTGTAAATAAGATTAAATCTAGGAGACTCTACACAACTTAACTTTAAGGCTTAGACCTGTATTAAACTAACCACGAACTGATAATTTCCGTATTCACAGAAGTACTGTTCTTTGCTTGCTGAGACAAAGGCAAAGAGAATGGCTTGGAATCCACTAATAACGCCACATCAGGTGACAGGATAGGACAGTTACATTGTAAACAACGAATCGAACGAGCATTTTTAATGTCTGTTGAAAGACTCTAAAATTTCAGCCGTCAAAACAGCCAGTAGAATGACTACGGTATGATTATATCTAGAAGTTGCGATATATCCAAAACTAATGATGAGCCAACGACTAAATATATATATATATATATATAAATAAGTGCTTGTATCTTGATTAGGAGACTAGAAAATTTAGTATTACGTGGTGTTCATCATCATCTGAACGCACGTTGTCCATTTAGAAATGATGAGATGAGACTATTTTTTAAAGCCAGACGCCGCTTCAAATCAGCTATCGTTTGAACTTGCTGAGTTTCGTTACTAAAAACTAGAGCAATCAGCAATGATTCTTCTAGAAAAATTTACTTAAAAAATGACTACAGTGATATTCTAATAGAAGCCCTTCAAAATGAGTTTAACTTTGGAGCAAATATTAACCTTAGTTGCCGCAGAACCCACGTTTACAGTGAAAGTAAGTGAACAAGAGATAGTTAGATGCAACAAACCCAGTTACGTCGGTGAGTGATTCTAGAGCTTCTTTGAACTGGTCTAGCGATGTTTCCAAGTACCGTATTTTTATCGAAATGTCCGAACAAGTTCCTTTTTCAGCTCTGTAATAAAGATGTGTTTATCAAGGAGACGGGTTTTGGAGCACGAATCCTGCTTTAAATGCCATTTTATAAAACGAAAAGATACAGAAGTCTCTAAAGAGAAGAGACAGAGTAACTATTGCAATATAGTACGAATTAGTCATACTACATTTTGATACGAAGGCTTGGAAAAGTTCAATTCCACGCACCTAGCACGTACTAACATCCACATTATCCGACTAGATAAACAGGTAACTTAAGTACAAACCATTTTTCTACTACACCCATTCCAGTTAATGCATGAGACAAAACAATTTCGTAAAACAACACTTACAAGATAATGAAGTTGTGGACGATGTTGTAAACGTTATTTAAGTTCTTGGCCACAGTGACCACCTCCTCATCCCCGCTCATAACAACCACACTAAGTGCTAAATAACTAATTTACTTACACTCATATGCATGTAAACGCTACCAAAAATACAAAGACACGTCTTCTCAAATATTACTTTTCTTTGCTCTGTTATTTACTCCACACACAGCTAATGAACACACACCGCCATTTCCGATATTTAAATCTATGTCACATACTTCGACTCAAAACTTTTTAATTCGAGGCAACCTTCTCGTTTATTCTCAAATGATGTTTCTTTGTCAGAAAGTATCTCATCTCACATTCAACAATTGTGATTACGCACAAGACAACTTCGTGTATCTACTCAAACTTTATTTACAAAAAGGTGTTCTATGATCAGCATTACTCACACTTTTCAGCAAACAGCAAGAAAATTCCCACGTCCTCAGTTATCCTACAATTGCCTAGAAGATGCTGTAGCTGGCGAGTATTCAGTTAACTACTGCAATAGAACTAAGACACGTTTAACTAACTTTTCTTAGTGAAAGATGTCTTCAATTCCTTAACATGATGACTCACAGTACATAACCACAGAAACCAAGAACTACTTGATATGTTATTAACCAAATCAATGAGTAGTGCATCCGCCACAGATTTTCCTTCCTAGTTTTACCTATTTTTTGTCTGAATAGAAATATTTCTTTGCATGTTTTTTTTCGAAATGATCCTCAACCGGACGGTTGCTGTCTGAAAATGCACAGCATGTTTGCCATACTTTTGTGTCTGCTTGGTAACTGATTGTTTTGAAGTGATTAGTAAAAGAGATTAAAGTCGCTAATAAGAATCTCAAGTTAATTTAACCAGGATATTTTTGCGTATATGGCGCTTTATTTATAATGTGTCAATATAATTATTTTTCCATCATTTCAAAGGAATTTAGTGATGTCGAAGCAGGTTGGCCTTTTTGAGAAGCTGGCAAATGCTGCTGGTCACATTTATCGATATCAACTTACTCAGGTGTTTGCTATTTCTTATTTTATCTCTTTATTTAAGGGTATTTTAATCTACTTCATACCTACATGCAGCTCGACCATTTATGGAAAAAGTTTATCAGAGTTGTGTCGAAATTTTTTTTCTCAAAATTTTACTATTTAATTTGCATATTAGCTTCCTCGACGAAAAGCGATGTGGAGAGATTGCTGGCATAAGGAATTGAAACCACCATCCCTGGAAGATTGGCCAGCTATCAAAAAGGATTTTGAACAAATGATGGATACTATCACTAGTAGATCATACACCCATTGGACTGTTATGGTGATAATTCTTTTATAATTTGTTTTATTTAGTACATTTCGTTGTAAACATGAAAAACAATTAGGTATAGCATATTACAATATAAAAATCAAAATTGCCAATTTAGTGGTTCATGCAAGTATTCTCCGATATCGCGTAGAATCAAATTTGCCAAGATTTTGTTTTGATTGTTTGCAAACTAAAATATAGAAATATAAATCCCTTCAGTAAGGGAATTCATACTTCAATTTAGTAACTTTACTCATGTTCACAGGGAAAAACTTGTGTTTATATGGAAGTGCACAAAACTAAATCCGTTTGAACATGGTTTGTAAATTATCCACAATACTTTCACTGTTTTGCAGGATACTCTGGTACGAACTTGCGTTGCAGTTGAAATACTTTGTTGGTTTTTTGTTGGTGAAGCTATAGGGCGTGGTTCATTTGCTGGCTATATTGTACCGGCCACTTATGTCGACAAAAAGCGAGCAAAATTAGCAAAAGAACTTAAGAATAATTCTCAAAATATTTCAGAAACGCACTGAATACTTCGTTACTATTTTGACTCATTCATGCTTTGAAAACATCTTGATACTATATGACTTTTCGCTTAGGAATCGATGTCAAAAAATAGTGCAGGAGAGGGCATCTGAATTGCATACTCGAGGTCATTATCATACTTTCGGTAACTTGTCTAACTGCTTGCGTTGTGTTCTGAAGATGGTTTCAATAGCTGTGTCTTTGTAGTATTTTTGCTTTAAAATCATGATTTGTTGCAAGAAAATTAGAAATGCAATAATTATAAGTGTATAAGTTTCTCTCATTTTGTGCTGCAGTGCGCCTTTTTAAGTTTAGTTATAGTCTAGCTTATGAACAGATATTATAGTCTAAACTATGAATCTGTAATTGTAAAATACCTGAAATAAAAATCATTGAATTGACAGTGCAAAAAAACATTTGAAATCGGGCTAAACTTGCAGTCTTTAGTTTTGTAAACAATCTATTTCATTTTAATTTGTAAGTAGGTTATAAATTAGTGATTTTACTTAGATAATCTGAAATACAAATAATAGTAATGAAGGTTTTGAAATCAATGCGTATTATAATACAAAAGTTTCTGTTAACGCTTTACTTTCAATGTACGTAGTCTAAGTTACATACGAAAATCCGTAATTATTTTCATTTCATTATTCCCATCAAACAGGTATAGTCTGACGTATGAACCTGTTAGTATTGTGGTAATTTAGGCTGTAACTTGTGATTTGAATCGCCCAATAAATAGGTTGGTGTCCCTTCGACATTCGATATAAATAATGAATCTCAACTTCTGAAGTATCGATACATGAAAGTGAATTATGGTTCGGTAGTTTTCTTCAGTTTATGCAACAGGCAAATCCTCGTAGACAAGCTACAACGATTGCTTTTTTATGTGACTTAGTGCAAATGTATGGTTGCCAAAATCTATCTCACAAGTTATAACGCTGTCGATAGTTGCCTTGTAGGTATACATTTTATTTCTCACTTAGGGGCAGTTTCCACCTTTTAAGTAGTCTTTGCTATCATTATGCTTTATCTCATGTACTGTAAGATGGTTCGCTGGTTTTGTCTTTCATTGTGGTCCTGATGCAGAATTGTCCTTGAATGATGACATGAATTTCCGACTTTCACGTCTGTCTGTGACTAAAATGTCTATAAACTGTAGAAGTGTAGAGTATAACCACTGGGTGATTTATAAGTGACTGATTACATGGAGGTGTTTGGACTTCTGGTTGGTAGTTATGAAGTTTGTTTGCTTTCTGTACGTCAAAAGTGATCCGTAATATTTCACAGTGTCGTTGCAGTTCGTGTAGCTCACCTGATTCTTGCTTTGCATTCAAATATACGAGCGTGTAAGAAGTGAATAAACGTATTCTTCATAGACGAGGCGTGTCTCATAGAGATAATATGCAACGAATATGGAGTGGGGTGACTGGTAAGCTAGCAGGTGTAATTACTTTGTGTGTTTGTTAAACTAGTAGTGAGTTTTGTATTTCCAGATGAGGCTGTCCTTATTAATGTTGTGGAGATGCAATAATCAGTCTTTTATTCTCTAAATGTTTTAATTTTGATTGTAAGCAAATTTTAGTTCTCAGCATGCAAAGTTATTTCTATCCTTTTGTCACATGGTGTTACATTTGAAACTAATATATATGAAGTTGCAGCCGCAAAACTTTGGAGTTGGTTTAAATTATATATTCTGTTAAGTTTCAGTTTTCTGTGATCTTACGAAGTAATACATTAATGATTTCGTATTTGAATCCTAGTGTAGAAGATGACGAAACTTTTGTTGTGTTTCTTTTTCATAGATTTTCTTATTTTAGATGAGGTGGTGGTTGCCGTTGTTGTTTGTCATATATTTGAGTGTCACTTCTGGGCAGGATGCGGATGCGAATGATGCAGCTCATATTGTTGCCTCTAAGTTTGCACTGTCTCAGTATGCAGTTGAAGGAATGGATTATGTTATAGATTATCGTCTACATAATGTTGGTGAGAAGGTATGTGGCTGTGTGAGGTAGTAGTTGTAAAAATAATCGCAAGAGGGATTATTTCATTATTTAAATGACTGTCATTGATATCACTTGACTATTCTGATCTTCTCAGAAAACTGCATAAAATTTTGAATTAAATATTGCATTTAGCTGAGTATGGTGTTCATGTTTTTTTCTTATAACTAGGTGATCTAATTTCACGTGCTTGCAGGCTGCTCTGCGTGTAACTTTAGATGATCGAGATGGTTTTCCAACTCAGGCATTTGAAATCATACGAGGGCTTTTGCAGGTTAAACTATTATATGCTAAGTGAAGATATTCTTTTGTAAAGATGTCTACATGACTCAAGATCTAGTGGATTAACGGTTGGGGAGACTTTATTAATAACAAATTACAGATTTGTACATTTCAGGTTCGTTGGGAGAGAATAAGTTCTGGCGGTAATGTCTCACATGCAATTGTGGTACGTCCTCGTATTGTTGGCGTTTTCAATTATTCATCTGCTCTCATCACTTATTATCCTAGCGAAGATGCCAAGGAAGTACGGATCAGCCACACGACTGCTCCAGGAGAAGGTTATTTAAAGAAAAATTTTTACCTCATGTTATGTTCAGCCTATTTTCAATATTAAGCACACTAAATATTTGCTCTGTAATATAATTATCGAAGTAAATCAAAGTTAATATCCAAATAGGCACAGGAAGAAATCTCTTATTTTAAAAAATCCCTATTATAAAAATGTTTTCAGCTTACACTTATCAGAAAAAGGTTTATGATCAAAAGTTTTCGGCGAAATTGGGTGTTTGGTTAGTATTTTTAATGCTTGTGGCGCCATCGACAGTCATTCCATTTGCACTTTGGTATCATAGTAAAACCAAATATAGTCAGGGAGCGCCTTCAAAAAAAAGTAAATAAGTGTTGCATAATTTTTCAATCTGTTTTATTGTGAGCATCTTTATCAAACTGTTAGAAATTTTTTGTGCAGCAAAAGCGTTAGTGTTGTAGGAAACAAAACAGACTTTTTTAAAATCCGTATGTGTAGAAAAAAAGTTCTTTGATTCGCATTTGTTGTCTACTAATCAGAGTTATTATCTTACTTGCATGACATGCTTGGTAATCTATCTGGTAAATATTAATCATTGCTATCATTTACTGGTTAAAAAAGATTGAGTATACATGTTCATGAAATTCATCTGTAAATTTCCTCACTCTGAATTTTGTTAGTTGAATAAAAAGTTTTAATGGCATAATTTTTTCCGTGCATTTAAAAAGAAGTCTGTTTAGTTTCTTGCAAGTCTGTTATCTTAAAATTAAGGAAATATTGAAGCTCATTCTGGTAACATTCAACATAGGAATCTTTGATGGATTTCAGCAGCTTTTGTTACAGTATAACGAAACTTTTTGAGACATTATTGTGTCACCAGAATCTAGGATTGGAAAGCAGCTGTTATATTTT
Source organism: Thelazia callipaeda (assembly GCA_900618365.1). Classification (NCBI taxonomy): domain Eukaryota; kingdom Metazoa; phylum Nematoda; class Chromadorea; order Rhabditida; family Thelaziidae; genus Thelazia; species Thelazia callipaeda. The sequence goes on from UYYF01004557.1 coordinate 45,678, forward strand.
TGATTGAATCCTATTTGTTGTCTGTTAATCAGAATTATTTATCCTTATTTCTGTGATACTCGTTTTGGCAAATATGGAATTAGCTCATTGTTAAATAAGTTATTTTGCTCAGCTTCATAAATTATGGCATTTGATTATGTACTGTTGAATCATTATTTACATCGAAAGCGCATTCACTTTTTTCATCTTTCTGTTATGTAGTGCCGCACATGTATTTTCTATGAGTGCACAAGAATTCAGTCTCATTGTAATATTTTTTGGTTTGAGTTGTGTAAAGTGTAGCTGACATTTTAGGCAAGTCATTAAGTTTTGTTTTTATTTACCTGTTTTTATTTTGGAAGACAGTTTATTGTTATTTTAAATTATGTATGTCATAATAATTATACTGTTTTTAATGTGATATTTGCAGAATAAAGTAAAAACTTGTAAAAGGTTGAGGGTCGCGCAGTTTTTTAACAGCAATTCTAACGATAGAGCATGTGCGAAAGGTCTTCATTATCATCTCGCTCTTATTATATCATGATGTAATGAAAATTTTGGGGACAGAGTGAATTAATGGTATCAAACGGTTTGAGTGGTGTTATACAGCACGTATGTCGAAAAATACGATAGTTAGTGGTGTAAAGTACTGGTGATAACAAAGTCATTGTTCTGAGAACGTTCCCTTCGATCGAGTAACTTGTCTAAAGTTAGATTAGCAGTTCATGCTGGAAGGAGGAGGAATTGAGGAGTATCAAGTTCTATATTGTCAAAGTGAGTTGTAGAATACCTTTGGGTCGGTTTATAATACTCCCTCTCTCTCCCACACTAACACCAATAATACTTGCAGCGTAAATTACGAGTTTTTGTGTCGTGCACAGACCTCACTCACATTTCAAAGCTGGAAACTGTTTACTTAAAATCTAAAAGAAGCTCAAGAGCTGCAATGTCGTTAACTTAGTTAACTTACTGACCACTGCCACTTCGAATATAATTCTCGCACCACTAACCTACAGGCATCTTTCCTGCTCATTTTGACTTCTCTTGAAAAATATTACTTTACTTTCCGTTACTTATTTAGCAAATTAATAAATCAGTCATTATGACGTCAACACTAATTGAAAGTCGAGATGGAAACAGCTATTTCTAATTTGTGGATGAAGATTTATTTGATCCCTTTCAATTAATTTTACTATCATACGTTTCTAGAGGTTTTTACATAAGTTCAGCCATGGTTTATTTCCGTTTTCCAGAAACGCTTTCTTCTGGCGGATTATTTTTTTGTCCTTTTTCAGATTTATACAGATTTATTTGCAATCATTGTTTTGCACGTGAAAATATTTCAAATCTTAAAAGAATATTGAAATTATTAAATATAATGAATACATTATTCTAGCATTAAAAGAATGCAATGGGAATACCAAAAAATCATGTCACACAAAGTTTTCTATCAAACTTTTATCACTTTTTTCTTCACTGTCTTTTGAAATGAATAAGTTAAAATAGCAAAAATGAATATGCAATTATTTGATTTATAAGTCATTTCAGAATTACTAAAGAAAGTAGTTGACTTGAAAGATTTTTTGACAATTGTAAAAAAAACTAAATTTATATTTTTAAGACATAATAACGGTGTTTGCAGTGCTGTGAAGCAGAAAGACGTATGGTTTTTTTAATAATCAATTTATCTGTGTTTGTCTATGAAGCAATTCTTTGTTCAGCATTTGCTACAGGGAATAATTTGGATGATTTAAAGGTTAGACTTGGAAAATACTGCAGTATTTTACCTGTAATTAAGTAAAGTACAAAAGTTAAGTTGACTGGAGACATTTTAAAAGCAAAATATTATCATTGGACTGATTGTTTCTAATAATAATTTTATCTCATCAGTAATTTCAAATCACATCATTAAAATTTACTACCTCTGATTTGTTTTTTGTAAACTACAGTATTTTAATCGTCGACAAGCTGATTTTGAAACATTCCTCATGCCATCCGATTTCGCTGTAGCTTCAAAACTACAAGATGATGATCAAAGTATTGATGACTGGGTGATCTATAACAGTGGCAAATTTGAAGGTGATATGGACATTGATATTACTGATTTATTATATGTAAGTACGTTATTTATCAAAATCCTCCAGTTTTTTTTTTTCCATATTTTGTAATCCAATACAGTTTGCTTGAAATTTTTAAATACAATGTTTGCTTTAAATTGCATCTTTCAGGTTTTCGTTCTGATTCTAAACAGTGCAAAAGATTATTTTTTATTTTGTTGTGCGCAATGCATGACTGTATATTTTACTTTTTCGCTATCTTTTTTTGTACTAAATTACTACTAAAAAAAGCTCGTCTCTTATTTACGTTAGTGATGGAAATTAGAATTTTGATCCATAATTCTATATTAAACTACTACCTTCGCTACATCTATCAGACTGATTCAAATGATGACAGTGATGAGAGCAGTGCACTAAAGAACAAGTTCTACAATGCAGTACGGAATCGACATCAGTTATGGCCTAGTTCTAGAATACCTTATGCGTTGAGTAGTCAGTACAGTCCTTATAGGTAAAATATGCCAAACTAATTTAATTTTTAAATTTCTTAGTCAAAAAACTTGTCAATTTGGCTTATGCTTTGTACGCTGTTTATCGAAGAAAAACGACTTAAAAATTCATTAATTTTTGAGAATGATCATTTCATGGTTTTACATTATATCCATTACGTATGGCAACTGCAAATTTAGCATATACTGCTACTTAAAAATTTTTTCACTAAAAAATTTGACATATATTGTGTCACAAAACAAGTAAAGTTTTATACATTGATGTGTCTATCATGTCTGTCATTTACACATTTAAAATAAGTAATTACTGTTTTTTTGAAAAAAGAAATAAATAATGCCAGATCGAATAAAGGATGAGTTTTCCGAAATGCAGTGCTAAGTAAAATTATCAGGAATAAATCAATGAATTTGATCACAATTTATAGCCGTTCAGTGATAGCTGCTGCAATGGAGGAATATGCTATGCGTACGTGCGTTCGCTGGGTACCACGATCTATTGATGATTATGATTACATCTATATAGTTCCTGATCGAGGATGTTACTCAATGGTTGGCAGAACTGGTAAATCAGCTTATATTTATATTCTCGACTGTTTATTCAATTTTTCTTGCTCTGTAACTGATTTTTTATTGACATATTTCTAGAAGCTGTGACACAGTGTTGTATTGCATAAAATATTCAACCACTTAAGATATCGTTCACAAATAATTAACATTAATACCGGCAATAATCCTAGTATAGCAAAGAAGAATGTAAAACCCAATGGTGTGCTCGGGAAATGATATTTGTTTGTACCATATTCGTGTTCTGAATTTATCAACTTAATGTATTTAAGTTTTCTGAGAATTTTCCCCTTTTACTTTCCTCTTACTTGGTGAAGGAGGCAAGCAAACGATATCACTCGGTACGGGCTGCATTCAAAAGGGTATTATAATGCATGAACTAATGCATGCAGTTGGCTTTTTCCATGAGCAGTCAAGAAATGATAGAGATGACCACATATCGGTTTTATGGGAAAATATACAACCTGGAATGCAAGGTATGGTTTCTTACTTTAATTTTCAGTATGAGAATTTTTTTAGTAAAATAACTATATTTGCAGGTCAATTTGAAAAGTACGATCATGGGATCATTGATTCTCTAGGAATTAGTTATGATTACGATTCAATTATGCATTATGGACCGCGGGCTTTCAGTAGAAACGGTCAACCAACGTTGGTGCCGAAAATTCCTGCTGTTATTGGTCAACGACTACGCTTCAGCAATCTAGATTTGTTGAAAATAAATAAACTTTACGATTGTCCACTCAGTAATTCATATCTCTAAGCGCAGTATTTTCTGCAACTAAATGAATGCTAGCTGATAGGCGTGGAAACTTGGCGGACATTAAATTTTACAACACTTTGACAGTTTTGAGTTCTTCAAAATTTCAGTAGTTCTGGACGTCGAATTAGGAATTTGCTCAAGGCTAATAATCTATTTTGTATTAAAACTAATTTGACATATTTGAACTACATACAATCTTTCCAGGTGTGAATGAGATAGAAATAGCTGCAGTGACACCAGTTTCTGAAATTACAAAGCAGCAAAAACCCACAGATGAACTTCCTCATTTGATGATCAATAATTCATGCAGAAACATTCGATCAGATTGCGAGGAACTTTTTACTTATGGTAGTATTAGGTTTAACAAGAGATGCACAAGACAAAAAAGAAGCCCAGTACTTAATGTATAGCTCCAAAGCGCATTTCTTCAAAAGAATATATAAACTGTCAATTTTTACTTTCTACTTCGTTCAAGATTCAATCTTTTTACTTTTTATTCAGGATGGTGCACAGGTAATCCACGATGGATGAAACATTATTGTCCAAAAAGCTGCAATTTATGTAGCAATATTACAGGTATTTTTAAAAGTGTCAGTGCGCAATAGAGATCAAGAATATCCTCATCAGACAATTACTTGATAATTATTTTCTGTCAACTACAGATAAACTGTACAAATATGTGTAAGTTCTACCATTTTAGTGCCTTCATGCGTGGACCAGCGTCCAGACTGTTATACACTCATGCAAAATGGTCACTGTGTGATTTCTGATGCATTCATGCAATCATTCTGTCCGAGATCTTGTGGATTCTGCAACTTAGTTACCACTAATACAACTAAAATTATTTCGACAGAGTTGCCAATACAGACTTACGCTCCATTAACTACAACTGAAGCAGCTGAAAAGTTTCACAGGTAAATTAACAAACATGGTATACGACTGCTTGTAGGACTTCCTGGTTTTTATATGTACCATACGTTCAAATTCCATTCTCGAAAACTCAAATGCTAATTTAAATGTACATATTCCCCTAGTTTGCTTGAAGCCAACATTGCACTGACCCAACTTAATTTGTGTTGACGATGTCGATCGTGAACTTGGAGGTTAGTTTTTATATTAGAAGAGATAGTAAATTTCTATGCAGCAAGTGATTTAAAAAAATTTATTGTAACAGATCAAAACAGTCACTGGGGAATACATGGAGAAAAATGATCAACAACAAATATCTGAAAATAAAATCTACTGAAACTCAATCAACAACATGCACGGATGGGAAACGTTTCTGCACACACTGGAAAAGTGCTGGACTATGTGAGGGATTATTTCACAGTTATATGGTAGAAAATTGCAGAAGATCATGTAAAATATGTAGTGATGGAAAAGATGATAAATTTCCTGAATGAACATTGGCTAAAACATGGAAAAATACAGCTGCTAAAAAGATTCCTTCACAATTGTTCTAGGAACGTACAGTAGAAGATCTTCAATGTTACTTTAAATAACAAACTAGAAAAAGTGGGAAGTTTTTTAATGCAGTATCATCGGATGAATAGTAATCAAACATGCAAGCAGATATAGAATTGATTTAGCATAAGGAATAGTTCGAAATGTGTACAGAACATCCACAAAAAATAAAAAAATATCTTGTGATGCATTTAGCTTAAACTTGCTATTAATTGTCAATCTGTACCATTTTCTTCTTCCGACGTAGGAATCTCAGGTATACACTGCAAAGCAAAGAAGATGGAATAGTCTTAAAGAGATTAAAAGTAAACAAGTTTTTTTTTAAGTCTACAACACCGTCTAAATGTATAATCACATGCAGATGTTACTTTCAACATCTAGCAGATATTCGATTTTGTTCGCAATTTATTTAAAAAATTCTGTTAAAACAACATACATAGAACTCAAGAAAGATCAAGGTGTTGTCGTAACGCTCAATTATGAACTGCATTGACAGTATGCCTCGATGATCAATGCGAATAGACAACTGGAACACAAGAGACATGACACACTTTTCTAATTTCATGAAAAATAAACAATTTATGAAAGGAGTAAGTCTTTCATCTGCAGTAAAAGCTTACCTTACTGCACATGTTCAACGAGGGAATTACTCGTTTTAGCAAACATAGCTTGTAAGAATATTCAACTTTATGTCTACAATCCAACTGTTCCATTTGCTCAGAATGAGCTGGAAATTCTACCTGAAAAATATCGCTTCAAATTTTATATGTTTGTAAGATATGATACAAAACTGTAGTTAACGGTTCCAGAAGAACACAAACACGAACCTGGATAACACCCAAATCTCCTTTCGTAATTATATTCAAAGAAAATGGATTTATCATAAATTCAACCGACAAACTGCTTTGGTCCAGCTCACGAAACGCTTCTTGCAACATCTCTGGCTTCATTATAACTCTAGCAGCAGGAGAGATAGGATTGAAATCAAAATCCAAAATCTGGAAAGATTTTGAGATAAATTTAATTTCTGAAACTTATTTCACATTTAAAAAACATAAACAACAGACAACTCACTTCCTCAGGATTTCGAGTATCAATCAAGCTTCTCAATACCACTCCATCTCGTTCAAGCATGATTTTGAACGGTAGACCAGGCCCATCATAAATCAGCTTCAGCATACCCATGACTCCTGTGCCAAAAGCATTTATGGATTCCTAGAACAGAAACAAGATTAAGTCTGTACTTTAAAAACAGAGGTAGATTAAAACACTTGAAAGTATTGATAGAAACCAAAAGCGAAACGAAAGAGATAAGAATACAAAAATAACCATGAAAACATAGAGAGGTATGCCAAATATTATATCTTCGTCTCTAATAAGAAAATATTCAGCGAATAACTCTCTGTTCAAATAAGCAATTCCTTGGATACAGTTCTGATCATTGACAACAATGCGCAAACCACTTTTGCTAATGTCAACGAGACATTTCTGCAAAAATACCCAATCGGATAGAAGCAGAAAAATTAGTAAAGTATAGAGCTCTACGTTTACAAATAGGATCAAATTTAGAAGATTAAAAGTAACTCTATATCTGAAACTGTATTTAAGATTTGATAAGCAGTAATGTCGTTTACTCCATTGCTTTCATTGTTTGCAATCCTAACACCCAAAAATTTTGTCTCAGTATTTTTGGAAAAAAATTCCACTATGCCCGTACCTGTGGAAATTTCATTAACAGTGAGTTTCTTCATATAAAAAGTAATTAGTATTCCGTAAATGAGTAAATCAGTAACTTTGTATCTTTGATGAAAAAAGTTGACTGCAATTTACAATATATTAGAAACAAAAAAAGAAGGTTTAAAGGTGATATTCAAGACAAAACTAGAAGCCAGAAACAAGATAATAGATCTGAAATGCAAAAAAGTGGTAGACACAAATAAAGTCTAAAGGGATCTCAACTTCAACAAGACATAAAGAATCTGAATCATGGGATGATTACTGACGGAGTGTTCTCTCAGTTCTTCACGTAGCTTTTCTCACTTCATTTGTTTCCCCACTGTTCTCTGTTATGATTCTAGATATGGTTTTCTTTGTTTATTTCCCATTTTCTCGCTGGGCATTTTATATCCCGCGCACAAATCAATACAGCATCCTTTACAGGGGTTTCCAGCTTTTTCAGCAATAATCTTTCTACCTCTTTGCTTATGCCATCCATATTTCCTTATACTTTCTTCTCTTGTTTCGTTTTCATTCCCACAGAAGTATTGCAACAAGATTTTGTATGAGTATATGGTCCAATACTTTGATTCTTGGAAGTTGCTGTGAAGTGGAAGGTTTTTCAGAAACGCGTTGCTAGCCGTCAGATAACTGATCTGATTCATTGGTGTAATGTTCTGTCATATTACTACCATTTTCATCGTTCTGGCGTTTTTGACTATCGATACCACTGCTTTTGTTGTTGCAACTGATATTGGTTTTTTTGCAGATTTTTTTACTTCCTACACTTGAAGAATTTCCGTTCACTTCCAACAATTGATTCCTCCTAGTACGAAGAGGATGACTTGTTCAGCAGATGCATATTTTTCAAAGAATGTAGTTTCTAAAAATTTTTCGATGTAATATATTACTGGCTAGTTATTATTTTTTCCAAAAACTTCACTGATACTATTTCTAAAGTATCCTGCTGTTTAACTATCTATTATATTCTTATTTTAAAGTAAACGAAAGATAAAGCCTTATCTTAAAAAACTTCAGATCAAACTACAGGTAAATAAATCTTAAAACTACTACCAACCTACGGCTAGCACTACAATAAGTCTTATAATCGATTAGTGCCATCAATAGAAATTTGCTTTTACAGTACGAAGTAAACTAATTTCTTAGAAAAAAAGTATGCTGACTAGTTTTTGCTATCAGTATACTTCTATTCTAAGCAAAAACTAATCAGCATACTTTTTTCTAAGAAATTAGTTTATCAATTAACTGCTCAAAGAAATAACTTCCGAAAACACTAAATGCAAGAAAAATTCTTGCTCAGGTCTTGAAGTGCTGCTTTCTGATGACTACAAGACTAAGATGAACTTACTCTTTTCTAAGTATGCAATAATTATAGATGTATAACACTTGCTCACTCATGTCGACATGCAAATGATAGATGTAAATTTGTAGCTGTAATCACTACCTCATGAAATTCGAGCGCTTTCAGAGCTGTGTAGAAATGACGGCTATCGATCATTTTCAACACAGCCATGGGTGGTCGTTCAGGCACATTTTGTCTCATTGCCGAGGCCATCGCACGTACTTTGCTGCAAGCAAGAAAGAGTGAAGAGTATCACGTAAGAAACAGTACAGAAAAAAGGCACGAAAGAAAGGACTGCAGAAAAGCAGGTAATATGGAAAATGAATAACCATGAAAATGCTTTAAATTAAGGGTATTATTATAAAAAATAATAGCAAAAAGTTATTTATGGAATATTTGCCTTCATAATGCAAACATAAGAACCAATTATAAATAGAACATAATTTTTTCTATAACGCTAAATCTCAAAATTTAGAAACTACTGAAGCTTTTTCTGATACATGACACTTGACAAAGGAAATTTTGTTGATTCCCACTGATATGTATCTATGCATTTCATTTTTCATTTCAGATAAAAAAAAGATGAAAATTTACCCAAAACATTCAAACTCAATATAAACAAAATGGGCTCTAATCCTACATGTTTTTATAAAGAGATCTATTTTCTTCTCAGAATTATAGTACTCATCCACTAACTAATGAAAGTTCTCATACTTACTACTTAGAACTCGCATAATCACTGATTTGATACTTCTTTGTACAAACAATGAAATATTTAACCGTAAAGGCTGCCTTTACTTTCTGTTAAAAAAAGGTCATGTAAAAATCGATTAATGTATTAAAGCATAAGTGTGTCTGGGACAAAAATATTAATCCTCACTAATTAATCACTTCACCATCGTGATCCATGAACACAAATTTGATGGAATACCACCAATTTCAAGCAACAGACAGAAACTATCGATCGCTCTATAAGACGAATTCCTGCTGCTCTCAATTTTAGCACAAATGCTTGGCGCCATTTATTAATTTCAGCAATGAAAACTGTGCAATCCAAGGGCCGCATTAATTCATGATGCATACTTATCTAGGTGTGCAGTGCAACACTGGTATCATAGGTTTCTTCTCAGATTCCTACATCTAATTGTTCAGGAGGTTCTAGTCTTAGTGAAAGTAATACATGCATTAATGATAAAATAAATCATGCAATATCAAGTAGTAGTAAAGTCAGAAGTGTTTCGCAGTAGTAGTACCTGTAAAACCAACACATTGTTACATGAAATGTTTTGCAGTACTAGATTGACCAATGAAAATTTATCACTACTGGTACCTCAATGCACTACTTTTACTACTGCTTGTTTCCCACATGTGTATTGGAAAGTAGTATGAATCAATATCAGATAACAGTAAGAATTTTGTTTCTTTCTCTTCTGATGTTGCGTATTTTTAGGGAAGAGCACCGAGAAGTATGAAGAGTTATGACCATGCATACACCACTCCATATAGTATAATACATAGCATTTAAATGTTTTCTGCAAGCTTGTTCTTATCACAAATAGAATAAAATAGTGTTCTTACAGTATGATGGACATGATGATGCTATTGCGTTTCAGACTGTGTGTTGAAAGAAATAGGCATCACATGTCAAAATTTCATGCTAAGAAATCGATCGATTACATATGTGATACTTAATCCTAACATGACTTATCAAGGAATAGCAAAGAATGAAAATAAAAAGTACAAAATCAGAATCCTCAGAATAAAATCAGCACTACATCAATAGAGTGCACAATCATTACAACGCAAGCCATTAGCATAACTAACGTACTTGCACAAGGATTATTTCAGGCCAGTTTTACAGGTGTATACGACGCAATAGAGTGCGCAATTCAAAATCAAAACGAGTTGCATAATGAATTTTCATCCTGTAATTTAGCTAAGAGCAGTTAATTATAATGTATCTGGCCTACTGGTTTTGATGGTAAATACAGAATTAGCAAAAAGAGTGCCATGTCCAGCGATCATCAGTTAATAACAGCCATATAACGATAAGCAAATAGCATGACCAGACAAATACATTAGTTGAAAAAATGAATAATAAATACGTGCCAAAATTCTATTTCCACGTCATTACCAGCATGTTGAAAAAGAGGTAAATACTGTGGAGTAGTAACCCATTTATAATACTGCCAACGATCCCTCCGCTCTTACGTCTGTAAGTGTTACAATTTTTTTCATTCAATATAATGCAACTATTGCAGGCTATGATTCATCATTGTGTCACTAGAATGTGAAGTAGCATAGATAAATTAACGGCTATTTTCATAAAACCAAGCACTACTCTACAGGCACGTAACTTCTCTGTATTACCGATGCATTACAACAATCAAAGAAGCAAATTCGCAAATATGAGTGATACTATATTCTACGTCATGTACCAACACCAAAGCATTTCTTTTATGCAACTACTATCAAAAGTTATATTTATTTACACAGTCCGATAAAGGCGAGTATAGCAATGCACGAAACAGTTTCATATTTATTGCATAGTAATTTTTATTCTGCATTACTCTACGACAATCGCACGTTCACGAATTTCGAATAAAATAATCATTTGAGATTTCGCGTGTAAAATGAAAATACAAGCTTACAGCAACTTCACAAGAAAACGATGCATTAAAATACGACGTATTCACCTATCAGTAATAACGCACAGAGAATGAATGCATAGCAAAGTAAACAGAAATGCGTGGAATAGCAGACGTATCTTCATTACATAGAAAAAATGTAACAGCTTAATACGACAGATGACTGTTTCCGTGTCAATGCAAATAAAGGAAATGATAGAGATTAGTAGTAGAATGAAAATGATAAGTAGATGTAGCAAAATTTGCAGCTTTGAACATGAAAAAGAGCAAAACGGATACACGATATATCCACGCAGATAAATAATAACTATTACAACGAAGAGCGCCCCTATGACTTGCTCTTTGCCAACCGATGGGATGTGCTGCACGCAAACAGAAAGTGACATAGAGAGAGAACGGAAAGAGAGGAGTGCACAGATAACCTTACCTTTAATTGCTGCTTTCGTCTACACACTACTGGAAGTAGTGTGTAGACGGAAGAGGAAAGGGAAGGGATAGAGAGAACGTGAAAAGAGACGCAAAAAGAGAGTAGGAAGAGGGTAGGAAGAGAAGGAAGATGAAAATAGGAAACTGGCAAGGTTTATAGGATGTCGCCAAGGCAGCCATGAGAGTAACAATAGTAGTGGTATTATTAGTACTCGTAATATTTGTAATAATAGTAATAGTGATAATGACAATACTTATAGTATTCATAATCCAGATAGCAGCATTAGTTTAAATAAAAGTTACAAGAAGTAGGAGTAATTTAATATTATGGATGTTAGTAATTATGGTAGTAGTGATAATAATAATAATAATAATA
>UYYF01004558.1:9689-22855 GCA_900618365.1 Thelazia callipaeda
TAAAGTTACATAACTTATAAATATTAATTAAGGAATTAAACTGAAAAAAAAACCGTAATCATAAGCATTAATTTACAGTGTTCTTAATAAATTCCGTTCATGTACATAATGGAAAATATAATGCATCGAATCCACTAGCCTACTTGTGCAACATGGTAACTTGTATTAACACTCGTAAAGAAAGTTCACGCAGAGAAAACAGCTGTAACCTCTTACACGGAAAAAATCCGATCTATCGTTTGACATCTGACAAATATCAGACAAAATTCCGAAAGATTCTATTACATTACCACATCCAAAAATATTCCTATCATCTAAAAAAAGAAACTGACATCTACAATGCTTCTTCCACAGTGCCTATTTCCATATAAATGTAAAACAGTAAGCTAGTGCTTTATATTAATCGGAATTATCCTAAAATATTTTTCTAAAACACATATCCTTGACATACTTCTTCAGAACATCGAACTGTTTTCGAAACATAAAAGTGAAACCAAAGTAATAGTCTAGATAACTACAAACATCAGAAATCTCATGGAACATTACTAATCATAAAATGTATTTCTTTATGATTAGAAAACTTTAATGTACAATCCAAAACAATCACTATCTCAAAGTCAATAATCTTACTGCCTACATCTGAGCTACGTCAATCTATCTATATTCAGTTCGACTGTAACACGGAACCATAATTCCAAGTATCATCTCAAAGAAGAATGATAATCCTGCATATTTTTAATCGCTTTATGAAAATTTATTACAGTGACGCTTCGTCATCTGTTTTAATAAACCCATAAGCTGCATTCATCATACGCTGTATATGCTAACACAAATCTATTTACATAAAGAAAACAAACATACAAAATTGAAAAACATGACGCAAAAAAGCATTTCTGACTTGATAATTTTTTCTCTCAAATCTAATATTACTATCTATCTGATAATAATAATAATAATAATAATAATAATACTTAGCTTTAGCAAGAAACTCAATTCGCATAACAATAACAGTAGAAGCAAACAAAGATAGCGAACAAATGAAAGTGCCAGCAAAAAGATGGTCGAAAACAATTTCCCGTTTTTGCAAATATACTAAATACATTGTACAACAGAATAAACCTGATAAACTATCATTTTTTCAAAATCTGAAGAATATTATTTTGGATGGACATCCTTCTACTTTTTAGGATGATCAAATCGAGACGCGTGAAAAATTATAACTGGCAAACATTTTAGCCAGTATTTGACAAAGATGTATAAAAAACATAATTTTTTAAACGTATCGCATTGATTTTGTCCTCCTAAGAAAACAGAGATGTCTACAATGATAATATTGAAAAAAAATAGCAAAATAACGAAAGCTGCTTTCAAGCATTTCAAAGAATTCTCTTCTTCACTGGATTCATCGTTTCTGTTTAAACTGCTACGGTTTCTTTCGCAAAGAAATAATTTACTAAATCAAAATCAAGATATTGAAGAAATTGGATTTGATGGAGGACCCATCTGCGAAAGAACTTTGTCCAGCCACTAAAATAAACGATGTTTTTTCAGCCCATAGAGCAAATTACAACAAAGGACCCTTCGGGATAAAAATAAGTAATAAAGTTAATTTAACACTGTTCTGAATAACTAGTTGAGAAGAAACAATCCAATTCAGGGTTCCCAAGAAAATTTTTCACGTGAATACTTTAATTCAAAAATAAATCAGTAGACAAAACCTATAAATAAAGCCATACCTGCAATGGAGCGTGAAGATGTATTTCTATCCAGCAAGGAGTAGATGTGACATCTTGTCTTTGATATTCAGCACCCCAACCTTTTACAAACGACATACGTATAATCGTCATATTAGTTAACTCATATATTGCATCAAATGAACAGCAACGAGTTGACTCCGCGAGAAGCTAAAAAATTTACAATGCTATTTTCTATTAGTTTTTATAAAAATCTTTATATTAATTAATTTGTCAATATGTTTTATCAGTATATCACTCGTAACTTTACCCTGCAGCTATGAGCATTAAGGAAAATTTTAACATGCCAGATTGTAGAATCTGATGGCGTAAAACAAAATTTAAAATGGTATAACAAATGAAGTTACCACGACTGTCAAATGAATAAAAAATAAGCTCATGTATGTATGATAAGAATGGCATTGGAATATAATGGATAACATTATTACGATGTGAGAAATATTGGAATTTAGATTTGCAGAAAAATAACCTCTCTAAATTTCGACATATCAAAAATTTTTAAAGAGATTCCATTCGTTATTTTGCACACAGTGGTAGGATGAAAACTGTGGAAGTAATTGCAGTTGCGTGACTGAATAAATATTGCACTTTCGCTTTGACACTCAGCAAAAAGCGTTCCTTGATTTGGGACATACGTTAACTTCACACCTGTAATCCACATGTGAATATCAAATTTTAAAAAATTATAAAATCAGCCACAAAATCAATGTGTATTAAAAAAAAAACAGAACTAATGCCTAGAATGAACGATATCTTTGAATCATAGCATTAATATCCAAAAAACATTCCTAGATTGCAAAGTTTAATGGCACCTCTTCCAATACGCCGCCTTGTTGACTCAATTTGCTGATTTCTATTCACATTTGATAACAACCCAAGACAAATTTTGCTAGGATTGGACGTTGGATCTGTGAAACCATCAATTTCGACGGTAGGTGATGAAACTTTATATTGTTCTCCAACACGTGTATTAAGTTCGAAATAACTGATAGTAGCCCAAAACTTTCCTTCTTCATAAGGTACCTAATTATGAAATCAATTTGTGTTAAGAAAATTGATTATATCAATGTTTTTTTGCAAGAACCAGACACAAATCCCTGATGTTTTAATAATAACAAATGAGTCAGCATACTTCTATTGTTCTGACATTATTTGGGAAAGCTATATTAAAATCCACTTCATCGTCCGGTTTTGATATCATTACCTGGAATGAATTAAAAATTAAAAATGAGCTGTTTTTCGGTCAAAATAGACACCAAAGTAATATTGAACAAAATAAACTTTTCTTCGGAAAAAAATCGGAAAAAGTTGTTCAAAAAAAGTGTAAGAATATCTAAATTATTACGGAGTTAAAAAATAAATTACAATGTGCACAAAGAACTGGAGTCATAATGAAATTCAATCAAAATTTTTAAAATCAGAGTGAAACAAACTGTATCATTATAATGGGTGAAATCAATGTTCCGTGGCATTGATGAAGCCATTGAGCCTGTCTGTAATCTGGATATGCGCGATAACCGTGGTATGATATGTGGAGGAGGTTCGGTATATCGCGGGACTAATACTGGTGGTAGGATACCTGCACTTTCAACCCTTTCATAGTGATAAGGATTGATGCAAATATCTTTTTGACCTGATTCAAAGCAGTAACGACAATCATCGATCGCTTTCAATTCATGATGAGATTGTAAATCTGGCCAACGATATACACGACAATATATTACATGAGGCAGTGCTTTGCGATGTGATATCTAAAAGTGATTTTAGAAAGTATAAAAAAATATTGAAAAGCGCATAAGTTTTGAACATGTAAATAAAGAGGATAAATAAAATGTCCTTACAGTCATGGGATTTAATGACAGTTTTAAACTTTCTTTCGACTGCAGCATTCTTTCATAAAATCACTATTTTATTAACCTTGTTTATTCTCAAACAGACTAGAAAAAATATCTCTTCAATAATCTAAAATAATACAACCTGTAATCTTCCATCAAGTGAACGTGGAATAGTAACACAATCGGTCCGTTGACGCCCTTGACATTGCAAAGCTAGCTCTAAGCTTGTTAAAGCTTCACTGTTATGCTTTTGCAATTTTTTCATCAAACTATCGATAGCTTTCCTAGACCAACTTTCCTCTTCATCTCCTTCAAATAATGGAAATACAAGACGATACTCAGAGCAATAATAATGAAACATAAACACTAACGCGATAATAACAATAACTTTGAGTTTGATTTCGGAAACGCCAAACTTCATACTGATTTACTAGCAGTTCAAAATCTGGTTTAGGCTTAATATCAGTTCAATTAAATCAAATTGCAGTTTTTCAGATATGGAAAAGAGGGAAGAACCTTGTTTCCATCCAAGACGCTTCGCCACGGCTGTTCCATGCTGACCCAGCAAATTTTCGAACCTCATTCTCCAACTACTAAACTGAAATTATGTGACTGTTAAGTTAAGTTCAGACGTGATTAAATATAAGCAAAACGAAGATTGTGCGTGGTGCATGAAGTCAGTAGCTAATTTATTTTGCTTACTGAAAGTCAAAAGCAGTTGTCGATATCTAGTAGAGATCAAACTTGTTCATATCGAGAAAATAGCTAACGTGACGTTTACTAGACAGATTAACGATGTTGCTGTCTTCAGGATAGAGAAGGAAAAGATGCAAAGAGAAATAGAGGGAATGAAAAAGTAAGAGTCGCAGGATCACTGTTCATAATCACTCGATTTAATATGTATGCATGTATACGACATAGTCGCAGGGGAACTAGGTCATATACATACTGAGGAAGCCTGAACTATAAAGTGCTTTACATCGTTAACAGTCGGTCTAAAATCGAGAGAGAAACCAAATTATAAGAAGCATAACAATATAACGAAAAGAAGGTCCTTTTATACGGACCGCATGAAAACTCCCGTGCTCTCTGCCGTAGACTTTTGAACATTCAGTGTATCCGTAGAGAATCATTGCACATTCGTGTCAGTATTAGGTCAGTTGTGTTTATTCTGGGGATGCTTCAGATATTTTCAGAACATTCAACAGTTATTGTTTTTTCGTATTGAGCAAGATTTTGTGCAGACTAAACATTGTTCGACAAGACAATTTCGATGGCTGAGACATTCGAAAACAGCGGTCATGTGAAGAGGAGTGCAAGTCCAGGAGATATGCAGGATGAAGTTATATTCAGTGATGAGGTAAGATAATTAGCTGTTGCGCAGTGTTAATCTTAGTTCAGTAGCACCAGTTGTCGTTGTTTGTTCCAAACGACTATTCGGTTGTTTTTTTTTTTTCACTACCACTAATCGTCACATAATACTCAGATTTGAGTACCAGGTACATTAAGTCTTTAACAAAAAGTGACTTATTTCAGTAATGAAGTAGTACAGTATGTCAGTATAAGTGCAACAGGAAACTAGTTAGACGCTAGTAATATATGTAACAACTGACCACAGTAGTGTGCAGCAATTTGCAGGTTATGCGTGCCATTGCAACTATCAATGTTCATGGATTATGCCGTACTGACATGGATGTTATAGATAAAATTAATAATTTGTTTCCGACTGAGCAGTCGTTATCACAGTTGGATTCGGTAATGCATTCATTTGAGGAGGAAATTGTTGGTTTGGATCGTCAGCTAGCGCAGCTCGTTGAAACACTAGGAAAAACAGAGGACGATGGAAGCAAGGCTTTGCATGAGGTTACTAATTCTTATGTTACTAACTGGAGTATCAAGAGTGTTGCTAAAGAATGAACTAGAATTTTATTGATATAATCCTGCTTAAACATGGTAAAACTGTAAATATTTCAGGCTCATGTAGCGATGAATGATTTGGAAGAACGTGTACGTGCCATTTGTCTTAAAACACAGTCATCAGAAAGTGTTGTGCAAGAAATGACTCGTGATATCAAAGAACTCGATGTTGCTAAGCGAAATTTAATTGCTTCAATAAAAGCTCTTCATCATCTTCAAATTTTGATTACTGGCGTGTATTCACTCGGTATTAATTAACTTATTGCGCCGTACATGGGTTGTAGTCATTTTTTTTCTCCAAATTATATATATTTATAGGAGTATGGATCGAACAACATCGATATAGTGAAATTGCATCTCAGTTACCGGCTATTCTTAACGTGCTGCAACTTTTTGCTCCATACATGGGAGTGCAGTATATTAAGGAAATTTCTGAACAACTTGAACGTTTGAAACAGCAATTAGCTATTCAACTAATTGCAGATCTAAAACAGTCATTTCAGGTAAATACAGGTATTTATATACCACTCGATGTAAGGAGCATTTAGTTTTGTTTCAAGAGTCAGGTATTTCCTTTTATGACATGAAAAATCATAAAATTCATCGATTTCCAGTCCGGAGTTTTGAACTCGTCTGTGACTGATATGTGTCGAACTGCTTCATCACTAGATATCACCGTGCGCAATGATTTTTGCAAGTGGTTCATTGAACATCAACTCTCGGAATATGCTGTATTGTATGGAGAGAGTGAAAACATTGCGTGGATAGACAAGATTGATTTAAGGTCTGCAAATTTCTAATTTTATTATTTTTTATCTGTTCATATCTCGTATAATTTTACTCTCTTTTAAGGTATCGATGGTTTGTGCAGAAAATGACAGAATTCGAAAAAACAGGTTTAATGAAAGTTTTTCCTGTTGAATGGGACATGGGTCGGCGGTTGACTTTGGAGTATTGTGATCTGACTAGGTATTCATTGATGTTGCTTTTGTTTTGAAGTATTTCAAACTTTTTATTCGTCCTTCACTATATCTATGGAACAGTTGCTCGATATATTATTTAGAGAAGTAATATAACTAGAGAATTTTGGCTTTGTTGGATTGCTTCGGTAT
Source organism: Thelazia callipaeda (assembly GCA_900618365.1). Taxonomy (NCBI): domain Eukaryota; kingdom Metazoa; phylum Nematoda; class Chromadorea; order Rhabditida; family Thelaziidae; genus Thelazia; species Thelazia callipaeda. Next base: position 16,308 of record UYYF01004558.1, read on the forward strand.
AAGTATAGATGAGTGCTAAGTGAATAATGATAAGTGTAACATTTGAGTAATCTTCAGTCCTTCACTGCATCTATCAGACAATTTATCAGAGTAATGTTGGAACGAATGATGTCCAGGCGTTGGTTAGAACTGGATCACAAGGTGCTTGCGCATGCGATCAACCATACAGTCATGTTCGAAAACCTTCTTTGCAAAAGGTTTCCTGCAAAAGGGGTTTATAATTTCGAAAAGGCACTTTTTTCTTATTTTTTATGAAACTTGATATCCTCACTATTATTTCGAAAACGTTTTCTGACATAATTATATATTTGGATCAGTAAAACCTTTGATATGGGTGAGCAGCATAAAATATTAGGAATTGTTGTGCCTTAGCTATACGATGAGTTTATCATTACTAAACAACTGTTTTGTGGGGAGAATCCTGGAGATCGCATTTAAATTAGATGTCAAGAAAAGCACTTAATTTTAAACGGTAAAGTTGTGCAAGGAATTTATTTTAGCATCTTTGATCTTGTGATTTGTTGTGAAATTTCAACGTATTAAAATGCAATGCATATTTTTTCGGAATACTTTTCTCTTGAAAAAAGCTTCGCATCTGAGTTAAAAATTTTAAGCAGAAAATATTGCTTGAGTTTCGGCTGGATATTTTGCGGAAATGGATTTAAGAATGCATATGTAGTCAACTTTAGGTTATTTGGCGGGTATTTGACAAGTACATGGATGTGTTTGTAGCAGCTCAGAAAAAAAATCTCGACAGCTTTTTGGAAGAGTGCGTAACAAGAATTAGAAATGGTACGGAGCGACCTACTCGGGAAACAGCTTTACATGCATATCCACTTCCTTCATCTGCTGATATGTTTCTCCTATTAAAGAAAATAATTGCCGAGTTAACAAAACTTAGTTCCAGTCCAAATGCTTTATTGAGGTTTTTGTTTGTTTCTTTTTTTCCCCTCTAACTCATATTATGAATCCAGTTTTCGAAATTCCATTCAACTATTATCAGTATGCTACGTCGTAGTAACTTGCTTCTTTCAATGTTTTACTGATTTTTGATTATTATAAATTCTTTTGGTTCTTCAGCTTTACACAAGTTACGTTTCACATGCCTTTAATATTCTTTCAATATTGCTCACGGTTGTTTAATTTTTTGCATCACTCAATCAGCTAAAATTTTGTGACGGAATTAATTAGTCATTTAATTTGCAATTTTTCTATAATATATTCATAGCTGTCATATATTCTAATTCATAATTATTTAGCAGTCTGGTTGAAGTTCTCCGTGGTTGTCTGCGTGGCTATGCTCATGGTTGTTTAACGGCTTTTTTACCTTCTTTACCTTCTACTCAGTTCTCATCTACCTCGATCTTACAAACTTTAATGAGGTAATCTTATGCTGGAATCTTTTATATCTCTGATTTGAATCAGGAAATAGAACTTTTTATAATATATCTCTTTGAAATTCAATTTTACTATTTCCTAAATTAGAAAATATTTTCTTTGATGTTTAGTTTCTCAGTTTAACAAATTTCTTGAATGATTTCAGAGATGGGACAGTAGTTCGGCTAACAACAGATCAGCAGTTTTTCACTTGTTGTGTGCTTGCTACAGCTGACTGGTGTGCGGAAACTACTCTTCAGTTGCAAGAAAAACTGAAACAACGAGTGCCGGTAGTTATAAGCATACTAAGAAATTTGTTTCATTACTTTGGAATTAAATTTTCGGGTACAGCAAAAAAGCTCTTGTATTTAAATGAAGAATATATGAATATAGCTACCAATTCTTCGTGCGAAAAATTAAAAAATGCATATTTATATTCATGTTTTGCGAACAAATTTGAGTTTATATTTCCGTAAATATCACTTGATAAAAATGTTTTCTGTTTTTCAGAGTATTGATCTGAATCAAGAAATGGAACTTTTTTATAGCATATCTAATAATGCTCTGTCCATTTTGGTCCAAGATGTGGAATCTACTTGTGATGCTGCTTTGCAAGCAATGGTTAAGATAAAGTAAAATTTCTATACCTCTGTTAAGCTTTTAAATTTCCTTTTTATTATTTTATTGATTGTTGATTCATTTTCCAGTCATGGATATCACTTAATACTGACATTTGTATTATTAGATGATTTTTCATGTGGTTCACCCTTCCGCCCTATCTTCGATCAATTTGTTATTATTTTCGGTATTATACTTTGATTTTTTATTGTAAGCATGAAATTCAGCTGGAGTGCTGTAGAAAGTGTTGGTGATGAGTCGCCATATGTTTCTTCTGTACGAAGTCATCTGCGATCCAATGTGCCATTAATTCGAGATTTCTTTGCCGACCGACGAAAATATTTTGCGCATTTTTGTCTAAAGTTGGCGACACAGTTAGTAAATAAATTTTTGGGTGCGCTTTTCAGGTATGTTTAATGAATTTTTTTTTGTTATTCGATGAAGGATTAATTCAAGCTAATTTTACATTATTAAGAGCTTTATGTTTTCAAATTAAAGCGATTCATAGCTGTCCAAAATAAAGGATTTTTAACAAAACTTACATGGAACTATTTTTCAGTGTTATTTTTTGCAGATATCCCAATTTTACATCAGCAATTTGTCATTTTCTTTTGCAAATTTATTATCAATTCAGATGTCGTCCAGTAGGTATTACTGGCGCAGAACAGTTGTTATTGGATACGCATGCGTTAAAAACATTTTTATTATCAATGCCATCTGTTGAATCTTCTATAAACACGAAACCACCGACGCTTTATACAAATTTAGTGGTCAGAACAATGACTAAAGTGGAAATGTTACTCAAAGTTTGTTATTATCGATTATTCACTCAGAAAAGTTTTTAAGTTAGAATCTTAAATCGTAAGAAGTGTTGTCAAGTAGTTGTCCTCAGTTTGATTATATCCGGTGAGACTATATTAGATTTTTTAGATTATTATGTCAGAAGCAGATCCACCTGAAGAATTTGTGGCGGCATATGCTCGATTGTTGCCGGAATCAGATTCAAGTGAATTACAAAAAGTTTTGGAAATGAAAGCACTAAGACGTCAAGAGCAAGCCACAATTATACAGCTATACAAGTCCCTTGTCGAAGGACAGGCATCTAGTTCTGATTTGTGTTAGTCTCCTTACACTTCATATTTTAATTCATCGACTTGGTATTTTAAAAAAAGAAACTGTACATTGAAGCAAAAAACTTCATCCGCGGTAATTTTTATCGTATCTTCCAAATAATTTTTTCTTTATGAGTGGAAAACCCTTCTATGTCTGTAGTAGGTACTGTTCTTACGCTGGTATTTAATCATTTAGATATATACTGCAAAATTAGTATGAAAATTATCTTTAAGAGATAAGTACGAGAATGAATTTATATGTCAGTCAAATCCTGACTTCGTTAATGCTTGTTATTGGTATGAAATTTTGTGTCTGTGGAGCAGTTGAATAAGTATCTCTCGGAAGTGCAAAAATCAGTATCTCTGGAATTTGTTGGACTTTGTAAAAACTTATTGTTTGTTGTGGTAGTTAAAAATTAATGAGCTTCTGTCAAGAATTACTTTTTTCACGTATCGGTTTTTAAAATTGTCTTTGGGCACTTCTGAAATTGAGTTTTTTTTTCAGCAGGTATTCAGTCTTCAACAATATCAAAGCTAGAAAGCATTGGTGATTCGAGCATGAGAAGACTGGAACAGTTAGTTAAAAAGAAGACATAATGTATGTATATAATATAATAAAGCCACTTTGCAAGCCACCATTTCACGCATGTTTTGCCGTTTAATTGGCTGTCAGTAATAGATTTAAGAACAAAATGTGAGAGAACGACGAAGCGTTCCTCAGATATCGCTATTACTAGAAAGTCAGATTGCAATGTTTGGATTAATATTTATATTGAGAGGCATTTACTTGGACTGTGGTTGACGTGCGCCTAACATCTTTCCCAAAATTATGGGTTGATATTCAGCATTAGCGTAATATTCGGCAGAAGGACGAGAGGATTTTCCTGAGATTGGTTTTGGTGGGATGTAGGATCTTGGCTTCTATGCGTAGTGATGCATCTGTTCTTTACACATAAGAGGTGAGCAGCTATTTTGACATCGTTCTTGTGCCCTCAGTGGTTTCTACTGTTTATTGCATCTAGCTTTAGATTCCGGTTTTCCACCCCTCACTCTCCGTTTGTATGTAACAACTCGTGCACTTAACGTAAGAGGCTTTTTTTACCAAAATCGTCCAACTCTTACGATGAAGATGCACTAGTTTATAGTCAAGCGAATCATGAGAAGTGTGTGAAACAAAAGTACAATAGTCTTTTTTGTGAAAATAGCTTCAGTTCAAATTACGAAAAGAAAATTGTGTTGCTTACACAGCTATAGAAGACTGAAAAAAATGTTTAATAAATCGCAAACGGAATTTTTTAAGAAATAGATTATGAGTCAACTACATTTTCTTCGTTCTTAGTTATTTCATTCTTGAAGTTGTCTTGCAAGTACGTGCTTGACACGAAGATCGAACTTTTTGCATTTGTTTGATGCAAGGCTAGATTCTGTATTCGAAAATACTTTTCACTTGTGCAGACTTGTATCGCTGTAGTTCATAAAAGGAAGATTGGAACACGGAGAACTAACACTTGGAAATACACCACGTCTTCTTTAACGATTAATTTACACATAATGTGGAAGTAAAATTTGCAAAAGCTCCATCATTCAAAAAAATTCTCTGGTAGAGCGTAACTGCAAATTTGGAAACAGAAATTAATACATGCAGTGTTGGTGCAACTAAAAATTTACGTCAGCAAATTCAATATTTATAGAAAGGATCAAGTTGTCATCACGAATGCGCTATATAGTAGTTCTCAAGATTGGTGACTTACTGTAGCTACTTTGGTTCTTGTTTACAACACATATAAAGATATGCTTTTTAGTATAACTGACTGTAAGCCTTTTATATGGCTGCACTTGGCGTGAGGGAAAGATATTCTCTGTAACTGGTCGAACAATTCATAGAGCAATAATAGATAGAACGGTTCAGATAGGACTCAGCTGTAAACTTTGTAAAATAGCACAAAGTTTTTTACAACAATGTAAACTCGCGAATTGACTTTGCTTTGTTATTGCGAAAAGTGTCGTCATCCAAACAAATGTTGAGGATCTCATGCACCAAACAAAACTTTGAATTTAAACATGTGTTTGAATTGCGAGAGCGAAATTTGCTTCTGGAAGGTATTTTAGTTGAATTCGAAAACAAACATGCATTTCACGAAAGGAAAGCGTAATATGATGTGCTTAGGAAGCCATATGGTTGAATTTTTGCAAAGCTTTCGATCGAATTTTGTCTGGGGATATTTTCCAGAATATTATTGCCAATGAAAACTCTTGAAGAAACTGTTTGCAAGTTTGATCTGACTACAAAGTTTCCTTTGAGCTTTTGACCACTCATTTATCATATTTGCCAAAATTTTCACTTAATTAATTAGAAGACGTGAAAATCCCGATCATTAGGTTCCGTAAACTCATTTAATAAGCAATAAATAATTAGAATAAAACATATTTGTCACATTCAAGTCTGTTCTCTCTCATATGTTATTCAATTCACATGAAGAATGCAGTGTATTCCTCACTTGATTACTTCGTAATGCAAATCCATCGTGAGAAAAGCTTTGCTCTGGTCAGTCATGACAGTTCTTTTCGTTTCCGACCATCCTTATATTTGATACAAGATAAAATAAACCTTATTTCGTTTTTCTTAATTATTGAATAACAATGAATACAATTAATAAGATTTTTATATATGACAGATAGAAAATTTACATATTTTACGGCAATGAAGTTCTATCACTTTAATTAGCATGAATTTCCACGGCACAAGAATGCTTTAAAATGAGGTTCTGACAACCAGTGGTTATTGTTTTCAGTCTCAAAACTAACGGGCGGCGAGGCTTGAAATTGCTCAGGGATGACGTCGCAATACTTTAGTGTACCAGGTGGTGGTGGTGGAGGTGCGCCAGGTACTGTGTCCGCATACTTTGCGGCACCCGGGTCGAAAAATGTTGGTGGTGGTGGTATGAGTAGTTATGCTGGTGCTGGTGGTGGTGGTGGTGGTGGTACTACGTCGGCTTACTTTGCTGCACCAGGTATGGGTGGTGGTGGTGGCGGATGTGTGTCAGCCTACTTTTCACCAACTGTGAGAGGAGGCGGAGGAGCAGTTCCACATGGTAATCATAACGTTGTCATCCATTGCCTTATATATAATTCTATTGGAGTAACCAACTTGATATCAAACTAACATGGCAAATTGAGAATACCTACTTTATGTATTCCAAGTCATTTCTAGGAGATTATTCCAAAACAGCAATTGGCGCGGTTGATCCAACAAGAACTGCGATCGGTGCCGTAGATCCCACAAAAACCGCAATTGGTGCCGTGGATCCGACAAGAACAGCGATTGGTGCAGTAGATCCAACAAGAACTGCCATTGGCGCCGTGGATCCAACAAAAACAGCAATTGGTGCCGTAGATCCGACAAGAACAGCGATTGGTGCCGTGGATCCAACAAGAACTGCT